>JAHZNC010002170.1:0-23034 GCA_027744095.1 Zhuqinia jingwanae | reverse complement strand
GCTGACCACAATCTTAATCTTGTCTTTTTATTGCCTATTTGTGCCATGTCCAATGAGCATTCCAGTCAGTGAAAAAAGTTAACTGGACAAGAAGCAATGTCTCTTGCCGTTTTTCTCTACTTTTTTTTAGGAATGTTCAATTCGGGAGTGAGTAGCACCACAGAGTGAAAGGAAGGAAGAAGAAAAAAGATGAAATCGACTATCATGTTATGTTCATTCCTCCAACAACACAACAGCTAGCTCTTCTCATTCTTTTTTTGTTCATCGGGAGAAGCAATAAAAAAAGAATGAGAAGAAAAGCAATAGAGTGGGCTCAGGTGACCTCTAATTAGTCTGATTATTACCCTGGAAAATGCTAACGGACATCCAGTAGGGCAAAACGGCAGTTTTGGGAGTAAATGGTTGCAATTATTGCTGCTCTGTCTGATGTGACCAATAATGCCGATCATGATCGTCATTCTCATCCCTTCTTTTGTGCATCTCTCTCTCTCTCTGAATGAGGCATATGTATAGTAGTACATAGCAGCAGCATACCTACATGGATTACTATTGCATGTTAAGCCACCATAAAAACATTGTATATAAACCACCCTAAATTATTATCATCATGAAAAAGGCAGAAGATATAGAAGGGATAACAAGAAGGTTGTTTTGGGTTGGTTTATAATGGCAATTGGCTTTCAAATTCCATAATGACTTTTCTCTCGTTTGCTGCGTATAAAAGTTAGTGAAATCAAACTAAATTTTTATATAAGTACTTGAATGCTCGTGTACTACTGCTTCCTCCATCACCAGAGGAGTACACACAGTAGGTAATCAACTTGTCTTAAAGTTATACTAATTCGGAAATATTTCTTTGAAACCGAACCAGGTGATTGGAAAAAAAACATGAAATAACTATTCCCTTTGTACTTTTTTTTTTGGGATAGAAGATAATTAGATGACATAATTGGGCAGCTATTCCTTTTGTTTTTTTTCTGTTAGGAGCTGAAGTAGTAGTATTTCCTATATATCATCTTGTTTATTTGGTAATATGAACATCTGAATCTTATGTACATACATACATGCTACCTATTTGTTGAAAAATGAATTTTTTATTTGCAATTCGTTGGGTGGCTATAAATCTCTCAATGTTTGGCAGCTCTTATCTGACAAGGCTCATTTTTAATCAAGTACCATCTTAATTAATTTGCTACACTTTTAAAGGTAACTTTGCCATTACTATTTTGATGTATGTATATCCGAAAAATGAGGGCATGTGTTATGTGTATGTATTTATGCATACTATACATTGCATGGGCACGGAATGCTCGTTGAAATTATGCGCAAAATATTCTGATCTGATAGCTGCCAATCTAAATTAGACCATTCAACTTAAAATGCTGACGAGATAACATATTTTCTAATTATTGTTCAGTCACTGGTAATTCGATTAAACAAGCAACTTGCACAACGTTAGCTTTTATGTGTTCATTCATTGTTTCGTACTTTTTTGATAACACCACAAATCATCCAGATTGCCATCTGAGAGGTATTTTTTATTCGTCACAGTGGTATACACAGTTCACATACCCACCTATGCACCCTCACCGAGCACCAATACCTAATTTTACCATTCACCCAACCGATATACGGTCTGGTTAACTACAAATATATTATACAAGGCAGCCCAGAGCCGGTGATTGCGTCATCGGCATCAAGATGTTCAGAAACGGTTACGACCAGTTGCACCACAACTGAGATGCGGGGATCGCCTTAAATTGCTGATCGTTGTGACAAAAGTATCGCAAATTATGATCTTGATCACAATATGTGAAATTACATCTAAATAAAGACGTTTAGGAGAAACGGTCGAAAAAGTTAGTAGTTAATTGCAATTAATTAATTAATTGTCCTTAATATTTATGATCACCATGGGGATTTACCCCTAAAATTTGATTTTGAGGCAATTATACAGCTCAATTCGCATAAAATTTTCCCCCTTCAACGTCATGGAAACGGAATATACGAACGGAATTCGTATTTGTAACTATGTAATACCTAGTATACCAATGAGAAACGATAACAGACGGACGATGGATATTATATATATATGATGATGAAAAGGGATAATATGTCTGTGTAGCTATTGTGAACTTATGTATTGCATATTCAGCAGTATCTTGTAAGCTGTGTAGTAAAAGCAATGAAAAAGAAGTTGAGCAACATGATTATTACCTCAATTTGGATGTTGATATAAAAAAAACTCACCCTGTTCTCCTTGTTTTGGAGCTGGCTACTACCAACTACTACTACTATTTGTGTTCGTCTTTTAATCAGATTCTTACGTATTTCCATAGCAATTTTCCCATCGCACTAAGAGTGATGCTGATACTACTCATAAAATACGTTGTTCTTGTTCTCTCTTTATGAACATATATATCTGCAACTGTGAGTGAGCCAAATTAAACATTCAATGAATCCAATTATACAGCAATGATGGCGATATAATTCCTCCGAATGTAATTATAAAAAAAATACAATATAATGAAACAGCTAATGCGCTTCCTCTCCTAAAAAGATGACTATGCAAAAACAAAACCATACACCAGATGATGATGATGACGACGATGATGTTGATGCTGCTTTTGATGAAAAATTGTATTTCATAACAACAACCAAACCAAATACTATAAAACACATTCTCTCTCTCTCTCTCTCTAGCTCAACTTCTTTAGCATTATTATTCTCTCTATTCGCCATTATACTCTTAG
Source organism: Zhuqinia jingwanae (assembly GCA_027744095.1). NCBI lineage: Eukaryota > Metazoa > Arthropoda > Collembola > Entomobryomorpha > Paronellidae > Zhuqinia > Zhuqinia jingwanae. The sequence continues at coordinate 20,281 of JAHZNC010002170.1, read as the reverse complement.
AGCTAATTGTAGTCTGCTTTGTTGTCTTGTGTGTGTGTGTGTGTGATGCGAGCCTGCTGCATTTTATTACGCCTCGCAGCTCACATTAAAAAGCCATTCCAAAACAGATTTCAATTTCAGATCGACATCACCATCACCAACATCATCATAATATCGCTGAGCTGTTGAGCATTAAAGGAAAGGATATATATACCTATACAACAAGGAAGATCGTCAGCGTTTTATACCATCAGCATCATCACCACCATGCTTGCCTGTGCCTCATTGTGATAATAATAATAACAATAAAGCTGATTATAAATGCTCCCACTTGTTCTTTTCTCCGGTCGTTGTGGCACTAATCTAATTGAACATTCTCCTCCTCCCTCAAGTCAAGTACACACTACACACCTCTCTCTCTCTCTCTCTCTCCTTTTTTTTATTTAACGAAAAAACAATAATTACGCAATTTACATAGATTTTTGAAAAGGTAATGAAAAAATCCATTCTCATTTGCACTTTAATTGTGTATTTCTTAATGCACAACGCTATCAGAGAATATACTACAATGCCATGCAAATGAACAATAAAAAATTACATTCCAAATTCTGAACTGAAATGCAGAACCCTTTTTTTCACCCGAGGAGTAGTAGTACACTGCGCGCCCTGGGGAAAAAAAATGCCTGCAGCGTAACAGAGGGTAGTAGTGGTGGTGGCAATCCAATAGCACGCTCCATTGACTCCTCCACCAGCAGCACCAACATCATAATACAATCTAAACTCTTTCTTCTAAAGAAAAGTGTGGTCGTTTTTATTATCATCCCCTTTTTTCTTGGATGAAAAGGAACCGGACCACTACTACACATTGTCTGGTCGTGTCCCAAGAGTACATTTGTTTTGGATTTTGAGGAGGAAGAAGGAATATGTTCGTTTGTATTTTGTATGTATCAGATTTCAAACTCATTTCCAAACTTTGTCCATCATTTCCAGCCGGTGCTTCTCATCACATACATACATATACAAGCAAATATGAATTGAGTAAGCGAACACTGAGAACATTAAAAAAAGAAAAGATTATTTAGATATGTTGTTGTTGCTGCTGCTGCTGTAAGCAAAGTCAATATTATTATTAAAACAAAAACAGTTGTTATTTTGCTGTTATACAAGAGCCCCGCGTATTATATAATATACGTACATAAATCTCATTTTAGAACAACATAATATTACTTATGCATAAAAACTTAAGCATGCAAATTTCTCATCAAAGTGTGGCCAATGGTGGTGGTTTCGTGGTGACTTACATAACACACAAGAGTCAAGTCGTTACCATATTGTGTGTAGCACGATATCAGAAGGAATATCTAAAATGTTATGAAACGACCATCAAGACTTAATTATTTAAAAAAAAAGAAGAGAAAGCCAAAACACAAGAACCACATCCAGCCAACCCAAGCCAGTAACAAACACACTTCATTTGCTATTGCATGCTACATATATTGTTTCCCCTCTTCTCCGAAAAATGAATGAGTGTTATGTACCCTAAAACTTTGTACGAAAAACTTTTCCTTTTTTTTTTAAATTCGTCGTCATCTGACGAAAAGTTTTTTTTTCAGAGATGAAAATAATATTGTTGTTTGGGCAAACCGCTCAATTTTTTGTTCTTGTTGCCCAGTGACAAGGCTCCTTTTGTAACCATTATTATTATTATTATTATTATGCAATGGAAATAATGCAGGAAATTAGTAATAACCGTCACAGGGTCTAAAAATGCTCTGTCAAACTACCGACTTGATTGTAGTCTCATAATATTACATGATATTGCACCCCGTCTACATAATACTCCTTACTCTCACCGTTATTGCGATAATGTACACTTTTTACGCATGTTCACCCTGCTCAAACGGCCTTGATATCGTCACGATCTCGATTAAGATAGCTGCTAATATGGCATTTCACCCGATCTAATGGAGGGGTATATGGTGTCCACAAGTAATAATAATAATAAGTAAAAGTTGAAAGTGTTGTAGGCAGCAGTGCATATGCCCACCTTACTTTTGTACTTGGTGTATTATTTCATGTGATAGAGCAATCGTTCCTTGTGTTGCACGGTGAATGGAGTTTTTTTAAGAGAATGGCCGCTTCTGTTGCTCAATTCCGCTTGCTCCTTCTTTTCCCTTTATTATTGCTTTGAATCATGGCATGGTGGTATGGCAGCATGCATCGTGACAGAAAGGCAGGTACACTAACTGCCCCTTATCATCACCAAAGCAAAATTGATAAAAAAAATATGCCGGTTTTAATCGCTTTCCTCTTCACTTCTAACCACTTTTAATGACATTTGTCACGATTATCAGTTTGCGCCCTTTGTTGCTAAACAGGGGAAAAAATCTCTTGAACTCTTCAACATATTTTTTTTGTGTTTTGGAGAGGGCGAGGGCACATATTACCTTTCTTTATATTACTCGCACTACCATACCTACCCATACTACCCATCGCTTCTTTTTCATTATCTATCATATACACTAACTGCGGCGATCATATTTTATATAAACCCACCATAATCATTATAAGGGATCATCCTGAAAACTTTCCTGCGTCTCCAATGATTACATGACAGCGACGTCAAAGATAAAAAGTGGGCTTCCCATTTTTATCCATCAACACATATCTTCTTCTTCTTCTTTTCTCCTTTCTATTCTGCTTGAGCAATAGCAACAGCACAATTTTTCAACAGTCTCAAGTTTAGAATGAATATATGATTAGATATGAAAAAAAAGTCCCCAAACAAGAAGTAGTTTGCGATGTTCTCCAGAAAGCAACGTTATGTACCTTCATCCCATCATCATTTCATTCTTTGAATAGGATAACTCAGAAAAAAAGGATGACGACGATGATGATGCGATGATATTTTTGTTGCTTCTTTTTTTTCTCCTTCTTCCCCACAATGTCTGCATACATATAATAATACATCCGGATGGATGGAGTGCTCTTCATCCAGAGCAGAGCAGTTGTAAACCAAAAAAAAACTCTTTTCATGGAACGACACAGCCTAAAGAAAAAAAATAAATGAGCAAAGTGGGAAAGAGCCTCCTTACAATGACAAAACAACAATTCACGTTCCCCATGTCTCCCGTCGACGACGTCCTCATCGTCACCACCACCACCACTACACCAACAACAATTCCTTCGACATCCTCCTTCTCCTCATCTCATATCCATTCATTCGCCTTACAGCCATAATATTGCATACTCATATCCAAGTAAGTAGAAAGCTCGGTGATGATAAGGCTAATAACCATTTCTTTTATGAGCTTTTGCAGCCATCATCATCGTCCTCTCTGTTAAACTTCTTTTGACGGAGAAATAGAGTGAAAGCAAGAGAGAAAGAGAGAAGAAAAAATCCAAGACGAATCATCCTCTTCTATATCCACACCGAAAAATTATATGCTGCTTCTCACAGCAACAACAACAACAGTAGAAGTGACTTTGACCAAAACAGGAAGGAAGCCCTTAACAACGTTAAAAAAACCTTCTCCATTCCTGTTGGGAATAAACCATATACGAACAAATAACAACAGTCAAACTGGTATACCATCATGTTACCAACATACATACATTCTCAGTTCTTGTTGAATGGAAGCCATTCATTCTTCATGTCACACCATGCAAATTTTTATTTTATTTTTTCAACCACAGCGCCACAAACAAAAGAGATGGAATGCATGCAAAAATAGTCTTTCTGAAATTGCCATGCTATGCTGCTGCTGTTGTTGTTGTTGTTGCTCCTCCATCGCCCCTGCTGTTTTCCCTTCAGGTCCGTTTCCCGTTTCCGAAAAGAATTAAAAAATATACTGCACTTCTTTCTTAAGAGCTTTTTTTTCCTTCTTACAGGAGAGGAAGATGTGGAAAAATATGAATAAATGGATGAAGAAAAATAGAGCCTGAGCTGAACATGCATTTTGGAAAATGGATGGATAGAACTTGTTTGGTTTCCTTCATGTACTTATTCCCTTTCCTGAAAATAGCTATTTCTCTTCCAGCGGAAAAGGCATAGGGATAGAGGCCTATGGACATGTCTAGCAAAAGATGTCTATAAGTGGAAGAATATTGAAGTCGTTGCTTTAAAATGGCTTTGCTGTCGAAACGTGACTGGCGTGTTTACTGCATTGAATGAAGGAATATTTTGACTGAAAAAACCAGTATAAAAAAAGTTAACATAGCCTCGCTACTATTGCTGCTGCTCTGAAGATGTGATTTTTCTCGTCCACACTGAACTACTGTAAGATATGGAATTATCATCTTCACAAAAAGCTTCATCTTCGTTCAGGCTGATACAAATGCAAACACATTCTTAATCTGTGTTTACCTTTTTGCCTTTAATTGTAAACAAGTTGTAATGTAAACCCTTTATAGCAAACAACGATTCGGTTTGGGGTGACTTGAGACATCCCTTTAAAATATTCTACTATTTGACTGAATTATCAGCACGTTTGCTACATATTTGCTGTTAGTACTGCGGTAAACCAACCAGGCATCTTTCGTTTTCTCCAGTCATCATTAAAAATCCTCTTTACTTCCCAATGCACCCCCATCACGAACAAAAGAGTCGACATAATCAAAACTCGTTGTAATACATGTTTAGATATGTATATATGTATATTATGGGCATTGCGCCAGAAAAAAATGTAGGAAACTAAACTCTCTGCGAGCTGGCTCTGTGTTGTATGTTGTGTTTGTGTTCGTGTGGATAAGCGCAAACGGCTTGTGAAAAAAAAATCCACACAGTCAACAATCTGGTGGAAAAAAAAGAGTAAAAAAGAAGTGAGTGAAATGAGGATGAGCACGTTGTTTTTTGGCCATTATTCGCAACTGCCACTATGAATGGTGGATGGAAGTATGGAGGAGTAAGTGTTGGTGAATGAAATAATATAAAAACAGAACAAGTCGTCGACAAGAAGCGGATGTTATTTCCATTTCACTTCTCTCCACTACTATACTGGCGTGCTGATGAAGTAGAATAAGACGAAGAAGAAGAAGAGGGAAAAGCCATTATTAAAATGTGGACTGCCTGGCTAGCTGCTGGCTGAATATATGCGTTGAAAAATATAAAAAAAATAGTAGGCTATATGTATGCAGCAAGCAGGGAGAGAAACATGAGTAGAGAAAGTGGCAATGGTGGTGGTGGTGGTGCATTTTGCTTTTGGACGGATTGTGGATTCGATGGGCAAGTGGGCCATAAAAGTTTTTCTGAGTTTTCATTTCATACTACCGAAAAAAAACAGTAGTAGCAAGGAGATCATGATGGCGATGGTGTGTGCCATCATCTCTTCTGCAGCATTGAACCTCTACTGCCACTACCACTATCATCATATCATAATATCATCCACCATTGCAGTGGAGTACATTGGAAAAGTATGCAGTGGTGGTGGTTGTGGTGGTACTTTCTCTCCCTCTTTTTCCTATTTATTTATGTGTAGTAATATTGCTCCTCATCTCATCTCCTATTCTCTTTTTCCTCTTGGCTTAATTACTTTTGACATCCCACGCCCCTGATTTACGTTATTATTACATTACATTGTACACACAAGAATACATACTGAGACACACACACACACATGCACTGGTAGGAAAAGATATTATGGGAAGGAGATATAAAGTGGCACAGAACAGGACATACAATCCACCGACATTCATTTCAAGAGTAGAGAGATGAGACGAAGAAGAAGATTATTATTATGCAAACTGGAAAAGTTCCCCTATTGTACTCCTCGTGTGGAGATGAGTGGGAAAGTGATAGAGAAAAACTGGGAACAGAGAGTAAATGAATGACGAAGAAGAAGACTAGGAAGCGAGAGCTTAAACCAAGATAGTAAAACTTGTCGTTTAAGTAGTAGTACTCTGGATTTTTTTTTAAATAGAAGGATGATGATGCTGGTGCAATGCAATGTGTATCATAAGAGCGAGGCAATGGCTTAACTTTAAAATGGATTTTAAAGGGGAAAAAAGAGATTAGATGGGCGCAAAACTTTTTTTACATATGCCATGTCTCGGATGCAGCAGCGCCAACATGCCCAGGTTGCAGGACATTTTATAAAGCTGCTATGCGTCGTCAATTGGCTTGAGCTGTGGAACGGACGATGCACGATGCTATGACTGTTGCACAGCTTCAGTTTGTCAATTTTGGCCATTTGGAATGCCACTCTGATCCCATTTAGATTATTCGTTGACAATTTATTTTGGGATTAACGATGAGCAAAATGCATACTATTAAAAGAGCAATAATAAGACTAATACTATTTCATTGCCTTTTGTCCTCGATTCCAATCAATATCAATATTTTAAGTGTATATCAGTATCCTTCATCCTGAATAAATGATAAGAATAAAGTGACTACAGAACCTGTTTATAATTACTTTTATGGGTGTTTTTATGATATCTGTAAAGGCCTCAAATATAGAGGATTGCTTGTTTTATAAATCTGAATGACAGTTTTAATTTTCATGTCATGTAAAATTGGAGAACCTCTTTTTATTTGGACACAGGAAGTCCTTTCAAACTTTTAAACTGTCCACTTGTTCAATATACGACAAATGAATTTCTATAGCTTTGTGTCTCCATGTGCAGCCCAAATAATATCATATAAGAACCAACTTTATACATATTTCTAATATTCGACCTCTGACTTTAGAGATGTGATATGTGATCCCGTTCATTTTATCTTTAAAGGGTATACACTTATACCTTACTGATTTCACCCTCTGCTTCTATCTCTCTTCGTTTTCTCAGAAGAAGCGCATCAGGTGCGGTTTGTCATCTCATCATATCACTCTTGGTTTTTGTTGTTGCAATGCATGCCCATATATCTCATAAAAAAGAACGACCTGTGTGATTTACAAGAATACAATTGATATACCGACTCTTACCATTTGTGCGGCCGGCACCTGTCTAGTCAATATATACTTACTTCCCTGTAATTTACGAGCCATCCGAAATGCCCATAAAGCTACCCAACAAAGTTGAGGGCAGGGAAAATATTGATGCAGGGTGTCAAGTTTACAGGAGGGAGGATGGATATCCCTGATCTCGTAAATCACACCAATAATTCAAGTATACGAATACCCTATTTTTTACACCGCAATGCGATAATATGCATTCTTTCTAGTAAACTCTGGTTTTCTTAGAGCAGGTAATTGGCCAGCTTATTAAACAAAAAGTTACCTCATCTCTGGAGCAGTAGCAAATGTTGTTGGGTTACTCCATAACATTCGTTATACCTACATGAATAAGTTGGTGGCGACAATAGTGGTACATGTTGAGTACATTTTATATTTCATGCTGCACACATTAGCTTTGAACATTCATTCAATGATTTTAACATTTGTTACATGCTTTGCATTATTATCATCATGAGACTTTTACATTTTATGGGATGGCTCATTAAAAAGCCACCAAACCTTGTAAAGAAGTCAATAACTAATCTTTCATCTATTTTGCTGCTCTTCCGTTTTATTTTGCATACTGGGTCAAAACATTAGTTCCACTTCTGCCAATCTAAAATGGACCATCTAATTCATTATATGACTTGAGCACAAAAACATGACTTTTGCTTATCCAAAACAATAATTATATTTTGAAACAAGCAAAGAAAGGATAGCGGAGGCTGCTGCTATGTTGCATGTAAAACAAAACAAGACTGTACTGTGTGTCCTATCAAGAGTATTCATCTCTAAGACTTGTAATCGCATCGTGAGCAATTTATCTTAATGACTGGATGATCAGGATAATATTATGGGTATGATAATGACGACGAACGCACGAGAAAAGGCTAAAGTAAGTGGACATATATGAAACATTGAACATTGACGGTGCTCAGCAGAAGCAGGAGCAGGAGTTTAAACAATTATAAAAAGTGGTCGGACAACCTGTTTCCCTTCTTATCGTAATCTTTTATAAATTCACAGAAAAATGACTTGTTCTGCTCGCTCTCTATGGAAACAACCAAAATCCAGAGCAAGAATTTTACAAGGTATGTTTCTAATTAATATGCTCATCTTTATGTAGGTATGTATGTATGTATGCGTCAAAATCAGAGTATATGAACAATAAGTGGGCACAATGAGCAATCGATAGGCAACTTCCGTTTAAAAAAAAGTAGCATGCAAAAAAAACTGCCTCAAAAGATATTTTAGATGGTGGAATTACATATTTAGTAATTTGGTTCGGCACTTTTGGTTTAATTTTAAAAACCTTTCCCATATATATAATTATTATTATGGTGACAAACAAGGCAAAATAAAGTCAGCCCACACTCATTATTCCATCGTAACTACCAAATCTTTCTGTCATCTTTTGCTGTGTCTTTTTTTTATATAACTCTACTACTAAAAGTTGACAACTAACGTATATGAGTTGTTGGAATGAGGGTGCAATTCACTCATTCCATAAAACAACAAAGTAATCAAGTGTGTTTCAACTCTCATCCTCATAACATCCCATTTTATGACTCCTGTCATCACCATTTCATTTATTATTCAAGAGCCGTGTCAAAACAGCTCTACTATTTGTCATCAAGGCTGATTGCAAAACAGGACGGGGACGATGTTGTAAGTATATATGATAGTGGCGCCTGCTTTTACAATCAGTAATAAAATCTGGCGGTGGTTTCATCATCTCATCCCAAGACACTTATTTGTCATCACCGGAAATTCAATAATAATCGTTTTGTGTCTCTTATTCCCCAATAATATTGTCACTGACTGACTACATCATATAGAGAGCATACGCAAGCATGCATATACACATGTGTATAGGTAGCCTATATGTCGTCATATGAAAAAGGATAATTTTTTTTCAGTTACCTTTTTTTGCGTCAAGAAGAAGAAGAGAAGCTAATAATTTTGTAGTTTGCAGTCAGTCAGCAGAAATATCCAGCCCATCACCATGTGCTACCAACTACCAATTTCCTGTCTTTTTTCATTCCTCACACCGTAAGCTCAAGTAAAAAGCCAATAAGTTCTCGCAGTTCTCATGCCGCATTATTATGCTCTCTCTCTCTCTCTCTCTCTCTCTTTTATTCCAGTTGGCAGTCCAGAGACAAAGCACGCCAGAAAGAACAGCATTTTCTGGAGAGGAGCAGTAGTATGTAGTAATAGTAATGCTGCATGCTATACTACCTAACTAAACATCTCTTCAACATCATTAAGTAGTACTTGTACTATCCCAAACTAGATTGGGCACTTAGCCAAAGGATGAGTAGGATGACGCGGTGTGTGCGAAACGACTTGTGAGGAGAAAATACATAGCTACTCTCGAACAAAACAACATTCATCCTCAACATCCTCCTCCTAGAATCTGTATTTCTGGACGGTGGTGGTGATGGTGGTGGTAGCAGTATGCTATGCAGTGTGAAGCAAAAGGCCATTAAAACGAGCTGGAGTTCTTCTGATGACGATGCTTCTGTGTGTGTGTGTGTGTGTGTATGTGTACACTTTTGAGGAGAGAAGCGGAAGGGTGCACAGTGCCAACTGGAAAGAAAGAACCGATATGTATGCATTCCATGAAACTACTTTCCCCCTTTTCCATACCATTCCTTTTTCTCTCCCCTTTCTCGGCCGTTCTGGTAATAGAGGCTATAAAAGTTGAGTTTTCATTTCTGCTCTTGGTATATATGTTTGGATGATGACGATGGTGATGATGCTCCTTGGCATGTACTCATGTTCTAATACTTTTTTCCACCAAGTGCTACTACTACTACTACTGCACGACTAACTGCAGTCAACTTATTCGCTCTATTTTGCCATTCTCTATATATATTTGGTTGAAAATGAAGCCCGCTTCTAGGCGGCAATAAAACCAAACCAGTGGAGAACAGAGCTCATCTCAACCAACGTCGCCCAACGAAGCAGCAAAATCATATAACACAGCTTCGAAAATACGTGGTGGTGGTAGTGGATGGATAAAAAAAATCATGAAAGCTTATACTCTGACTCTCTCTCTCTCTTCTCTCCGCCTCACCGGCTTAATTACTTTTGACATCCCACTCCAGCCAGACACAAGTAGACAATAACATCAGTACAACAACGCTCATTTACATTTTACATCCGTGCCAGCAGAATGAGAACATAAAAAGTTTATGTGCAGAAATATTAAAAAACTGAGTGGAATGAGATGCAAATGTGATGCGTTTTTAGTTCGGATAAAGTTTTTTTTTCGATGATGCCTGCTTTGTCACGGACCACAAGGTAAAAAAATACGTGTACTTTCATAGACAAAACTGTCCTAATCCATACATACATACATATCAAATTCCCCCTTACACGACAATTTTGTTTTTTCGTTTTTAAAACCAATCATGTTTAGAAACCAACCTACATTCCATAAGATGCGTCACATTCAGATCAAATTTGATCTAGGCAAACGAAACTTTCGTCAGAGGAAAAAAAAGTTTTTTTTGTTACGTTTGACGTTAATAGAACTAGGAACGGAGGAAACTCGGATGGAATTGATCAATACGATCCAGATAATAGACCGTTGGGATTTCATCCCGTTTTTGGATAAAATGATCATCCGATCTTATTCCCTTTGAGAACAGACAACTCTTTACATCAACAACTACACAACAAACAGCGTGAGCCGCACCGCAGCAGTATCAGACAAGGCATATAACGAGACTGACAGAAAATACATAACAGAGTTTTTCTGTACCTCAACAAAGTCAAACCGTGAAGAAGAAGAAGAAGTAGAAGCGTATTCTTTCTCTCTCTCTCTCTCCCTTCTTTGTTGTTGAATGGTAACAGAATTTGATCTCCTTTGACAATGCAATCGTTTCAACGCCATAAAAGCAAGTTAGGAAAAAGTTTTTGTCACTTTTCCCATTTTCATACTCCTTTCATCCTATCGTCATTTTCTTTTTATTGCATCATCACTACAACATTCCCATTCAACCGTATTCTCTCCTTTCTCTCTCTCTCTCTCTCTCTCTTGCATTCTGTCTGATTCCAATGCTGCTTGTTTGTTGTTAGGAACAAAGATGAAGACGGACAGATAGAAACTGTAATAGACAGACGTGCCTTTCTTATATTCATCTTATCTTAAAATGGGGGTGGTGTAGCGGTAGTGGTGCTTGTAGTATCTTTTCCCGCTTGCTTACTGACACGGAACATGATCATCATCACCAATACATGAACATTTGATATTACTCAATTTTTTCCTCTTTTTTTTCTCTCCGTGAAAAAAAAAAGTTGGTTTGGTAGTAGAAAATTGAAAAGCTCAACTTTAAATGGGAGAAAACAGAATTTTTTTTTCTTCTTCTTCTTCATGAGTTGGTTTTATTGACGGAAATAAAAGCCAGATAGTATGCCCGAATTTGGAACATGATCATCATCACCAATACATGAACATTTGATATTACTCAATTTTTTCCTCTTTTTTTCTCTCCGTGAAAAAAAAAAGTTGGTTTGGTAGTAGAAAATTGAAAAGCTCAACTTTAAATGGGAGAAAACTGAATTTTTTCTTCTTCTTCTTCATGAGTTGGTTTTATTGACGGAAATAAAAGCAAGATAGTATGCCCGAATTGAGACAAATAACGTTTGCATTAGTGCAATTTACTTTGCAAATTTGAATTTTTCTTCTAGATTGTACGTTTGGGTTTGATCAATTAATATGACGTAATAGCGACCAGAGATATAAAACTTTCCTTCGCAGGATGCCCCATGTCAAGCAAGCAACACTACTAATAATAATAATGATAAGGACTTTTTCTTATTTGGTTTTGATAATTGACGAATTTAATTTGCATAAAGTAACAAAAGAGTTGTTGTTGTTGAGAGAGAGAGAGAGAGAGAGAGAGAGAGAGAAGCGCCAGTATGGAAACAATAAAAATCAGCTTTCACATCTGATACAAGTTGCTATGTGTTGTGTATGTCAAGCTCTCTGGCCTGATAAGAAGCTCTTGTTGAGCAATAAAAACAAACAATAAAACTTGTCCACCAACTCATTTAATATGGTCATTTTTTTTCTAGGTGCGACTTTTTCAGACTCATTAAGATAACTAATCTCTTTATACTTTTCCATTCAAAAGACAAAACAGTACCAAGCGCCAAGCACACGTTATTATTATTATTATTTTTTAAATCTTTTTCATTGATACATATAATATATATGTCATGTTCCTTGCGTACATGTTTTAATCGTTTTTTTTTTCGACATTATAGGTTACTTCTAATGACATGACATCTGCTTTGGAAACAAGGACCGGGCCTGTTTTGTTCCCCCTCTGCCTCTGCCTTCTTTTTCTTTTGTCGTTTAAAATTAATTTTTATGATTTTTCCCATGATTGTAAGATGTACTATGGAAATGTTATTATCATGCATGTACTTAAAACTATTAAAAATAATGAGCAAAATCGGTCTTACGATCCAAGGTTGACGAACTGCATGGTGGTGACCAAATAAAATACTTCGATATCTTTAGAAAATCCAACCAACGTGTCAAAAGTAAGCGTTTTACTTCAAAGTATGTATATGTATTTTCGATTTTAGTAAGCCCAAATCACAAACCTAGCTGGTTGCTGTATAGCTTTCTGATTTTTGTTCACTTTCACGTGTTTTTTTTTTAAATAAGCGGCTTACTAGAGCTGTAAATGTCAATACAAAACATTCAACTGGGACCAGACCAAGTTTTGTCTATACTATTTCCCTTTTTTTCTCTCTTGTCTTTGGTGATAGTTTGGCTGTGAGTCAGAAGGGTTGCACACAGTTCGCTTCGTAAAAAGCAACTGAGTTTCCTCCCAGTGTCGGCACCCCACTTTATTATTACGAGACTTATACTAAATCGTATCGACTATGCTGCGTAACGGAGCAAGAAGGGAAAATATAATACGCTTTAGTTACGAAACCAGAGTAGAGTAGCCTTGTACTGCAGCAATAAGTGTAAGTAACAGAGTAATAGTAACGCAAACAACTTCAAAGTGTGTATGATATTAGAATGTATACCTATGCAACATGCATACCTACATACTCGTTCAATGTATAATATAATATATGGCATGACAAATGAACTGCTTTTTTGAAATTACTAAATCTTGACAACCCATTTCATTGGAATACATATGTTGAAAGGATATACGTACATACGTTGTATACATTTGAAAGCACAATAAAATTGACAAACTACAAAATAGACACGCAATTTCCTCATCAAAAGTTGGCCAAAGACTGAAAGTCTATTGTAATGACAAGTGTGTCAGTCACAGAGAATGCCTGTGAATAGTAGTAGTAACCGTTCAAAGGTGTAATTATAAACCAGCAACGACAGCTGTACTTGTGTGTGTGTGTGTGTGTAAGTGTGAGGAATAAACATCATAACCACACTACCTAAAGACACAACCACAACAAACCAATTCATTTTGACATTCACTCAAAAAAAGTGTCGATATGTTTTTAAAATGAGGTACAAAAGAAAGTTATTTTGACGAATAGAGAAATGTAAGGTTGAGGAGGAAAAAACTACTCCAGTAGTCTAGCAGTAAATTATGCCCCTATTAAAGCATTATACTATATACCATGCCACTACTACACTGCCACATGGTAGTATATGTAGTGCTTCATAGCCCCACAGGGGAGCTAACAAAACATGCAAAAAAACGAGTAAAGTGCAGGAAGTTTGCCTGCGGAACAAAAAATTACGAAGAAAAAAATCAGAAAACAGCTTTCTTTAAATAAAAGAAAGCTACCGCAAATGCAACGACAGATCATGATGATGATCGTCATAAGAAAATACCGCATCCGTCTTTCTTCAGGCCAAAACATGAAGGCAGCAGCAAACACACATAACATGTAAGCACACGGGATGGAATGAGTGAATGAGAATCAGGAGAAGAAGAAGAAGAAGAGAAAAAAACGAGCAAGAGAGAGAGAAAAAATGTGCCGCGGCGAAAGTGAGTGGAAACGTGACTAGTGTATTTACGGCTTTTCAAGGAGATGAATCCAGCTCATCTTTAAAAATGGGTTTGGTGATGCTGGAAAATGATGATGATGATGATGGGGTTCCCGCAATGCATACTTATCTTTGATAATACTTGCGAAGATGAGATGAACAAGAAAAAGGGAACTTTAGTAATTTTTTTTGAGAATGGAATGGTACACGGGTGATGCCGCCGCCGCCGCCGTAGTTGTTGGTGGCTTGGCTTGATGAATAAAAGGGAAATGATGAGGTGATCACTTGCATCCATACAAATAAAGTGACAAAGGTGGTTGTGTGGATGACAAACTGATGACTACCCCCCATCTCTCTCTCTTTCTCACTCTCTCCTTCACATTTCACATTCCAAACGTGTGAGTGCTACCTCATCACATGGTTGGTTAAGCTGAGATGACGAAGAAAGTGGTGGTGTGGTGGGTGGTTGAGTGGTTGGTTGGTTTTGGTGATCAACATTATCGATGAAACGTGCAAGTTTTTACACTTTTGTGACGAGGATATGTGTATAATGCTTTGGAAGGGAGCACACAAGTTTTTATAATAATATTTCATGTCTTGCTGCTGTTGAGTTGGTGCACGGGGTATCCTAAGACAATGGACCAAAAAACACCAACAATAGCATTTATCATTTTTGTTACGTCATTGTTAGGATGGATGAACAATAAGTAGTGGCGGACTGAAACGAAAAATTATTATTATATACTTTTTTCAGGAAAGAGTAGATAGATAGGGGCAGTGTAATATTTTTATTACTTTTTTGTTTGCTGGAACGAATTTAATAATATCAGTTTTATTGGTGGTGTGTGTGTGTGTATGTATTTGTATGTGTGACAGTTCAGCCACAGGATACTACAAGTTGGCACGGGAATCTACCGGATGCCAACAAATATCAAAGATGCCTTCACATTCAAACCGTCCATCATCCCTACAACAATTTTTTTGATTACCGGAAAACCATGGAATTCTAATGTCGCGGAGGAATCTGCACAAAACTTTGACATTTTCCCTGCCAAGGAAAGTGGACTGACAGACAAAATGTGCAGCAGCATTTATAAAAAAATGCTTCCAGTACACACGCATTAAACTCCAAGAGCAGCGACGACGATAATAACAATAAAATGTTTGTATGGTTATTGTCATTATGACTATTGTCATCATCATCATGGCAACCATGATATATATTATTATGATGGTTGTGTGTCCATCCATGTCTGTCTATGGAAGAGTGAGAAGAAGAAGAACAAGAACAATTACTACTACTGCTACTTCATTTCAGACAGCAGCACTAGCAGCCCAAGCTAGAGAGAGTGAGAGGGACATGATGATCATGATCACATCACCCAGCAAGAGTGCTCGTATCAGTGGAGTTTTATGATGAAGTGGAGCCAGCAGCCGCCAGCATCCACCCCATAAAACCATCATCACGCGCTATTTGTCATTTCTCTACTAAACTCACTCTCTTTCTCCGGAGAAGAAATTAAAACGGATTCAATAATCCCTTCAACACACATTCTTGGCACCACACCGCCAGCATCCTCCTCCACAAAAATAATTCCACTACTACTACTACTAAACTGCCATGTGTAACCATAACCACCATTTTACCACTACCACAAAAATGAAATGTAGTATTATGATATGTGCATGGATTTGCAAGCTCAGCAAATAAGTAAAGAAAGGCGAAAAAAAAACTTTATAACCACTACCAGCAATATGTCGCCATCATATATGTAGGTATGCTAATAATATTTTATTTTATTTTGTGTAATATCATTCGTTAACAATAAAATATTATAAATATTTTTTCTAGGATCATGAAACATGTACTAAATAAACCAGAGCCTTTTACTTTGAGCAGAAATGTAATGTATGTTATTATTTTATTGTGTGGGTTGCCATGGGACACACGGTCATATATTTCCACAGATACAAAAAATAAAGCGGATGGGGTACTATGAGAATTTTCATTAGTTCTCCCATCATCAATTCACTAACGGTCCACTCAGATAACCACTAACCTACTACTACAAACGCCAAGTTGGCTTAAACCGGATATTTCCCTTGTTCCGACATGACTTTTTTTTTAGAGAGAAGGGAGCTCTGGATCAGGATTTCCTGTTTAAAGCGTATCTAGAGCAGCATATTATATTTAGTGAATTGTCACCTTCCGTCATTAATACTTCAGCTATTGCTTGTGGCAACTATTTATGTACATCTAGAAGGGAGCACGGACATTCCCAATGCCCAACTAGTTCAGCTTGCAAATAGCACGTAAAGTTGTTAGGGTCTCTGGGGTAGCTAGTAAAATTAAAGAAATAATTACGAAAATCGGCTTTTCAACTAAGTGTACCGGTGTACCAATGCCAGGATGATGATGGGAACAAACCAAAAACCAATATTATCTTGCTTCCCAGCTCATAAACGTGAGTCAATTCGTTTTCAGACTATGAAAATCCATACGTTTCGCTTCTCTTGTCTGTTCTTTTTTTTACAACAAACGCAAACTATACATATAAAAATGTTGTGAATGAACACCTTGAAAACGACCCATTGCAGTTTCCAGGTTTATATAATTAGTATAAGATTCAATTACAAAGAAATACACTTTCCTCAGGAATTTTTTTTCCTTTCAAAACTTCTTCGCGCGCTATTACTAAAAATATAAAGTGGTTCCCTGCCACCGCCATGGATTGCGTTCAATTGATCGATTCTCCCGCTTTTTAAATTGCTGAAAGCTTGTTATTATGAGCTGCAGAATTGAGGATGTACATTGTTTTTAGAAAAGTCACGTACAAAAATGATGACTTCATGTCATTGCAATAGTATTCGTTGGAGCTCTTCCTATTTGTGAAATTCTCCTTCCCTGCTTACTCACAGTGGTATTCTGTACCTACGTCACCATTATCATCTCAAATTCTCAAACACAATAATAAATATTGCACGTAACTACCAATGTAACCAACATTCCTATACTTATCAATAAAATTGACGACACAATGTGAATGCGCCCATTGTATATGTGGATATATACATACGTTCAATGAATTTTATTTGACTTGAAACTATTTTAATTTTATTATAAAATTATAATTACATACCTTTTACAATTTGGACCTCTTTTAGGTCGGAGGATTCTTCCCATCTTGTTTACAATTGCTCCTGTTTTAACCGCTTTCTCGTTACTGTATTCCTGTTTTAAACAAACAATTTCATTTTATACTAACTATTATTGTGGTCTGTGGTGAGCGGTGTAAATCTCAGCATTTTTACTGCAATGCACTATGTAATCTCATGACGTGTGTCTAATCTCGCACATTAATTATAATTTAACAATTGTCACAATAAAAACAATGCACACTTAATCTTGTTATCTATTTTGTACATGGATTGTGGTGAACATATATTATATTACCTATGAGCGACGCCTAAGAAAGCTTTAATAGAATGTAACACAAGCAATGGTACCTTTGTTGCTTCTTTAATTTCTATATTGTTGGCACATTGTTGTGGTTGTAGTATTACTTGTTTCACTGCATTGTGTAACCCAACAGCTCAAGACAACTGTAGCAGAAAGAGGAAGAGAGAGAATCAGATGAACTTGTAGCTGGAATCAATACATGGGATAAAATTCGCTCCATTCTTTCCAACAAAACATGGGGGAAACTTGCTCAAAACAACCACGCGCTTTTCGTTTCCAAGAGAAAAAAGAGAAGGACAAGTGTTTTCATATTCAGTTTTTCCATATCTCACAGTCTCCATGTTCCAAATATAGTGGAAAAGGCAGTAGATTCATGAATCATCAGATGCATAAACCAGGAGAAGAACTCCATTTCATAAAACTGTTTGTGACCAAGATTAATTGGGCTAAGAATGATGGGAACACCAATCAAAATTTATAATCAGTGGCTCCATAATATATGTATAAAATGTATATAGCCGAGGAGCATCATGTAATTATCATGTGACAAGTGTATGCATGCGTATGGGTGAGAGTGGTCATTGTAGTGACTTACATATATGTAACTCATGAAAACATTAACCTTTTACATACATGTTACTGAGAATACTAACAATTAAGCTCTGTATTACTCACAACAATAAGTGTGGGTTTATTATCTACATGATATTGAACGAAATTGTCACACAAGTTACATACGTACTTATTTAGTTATACAAATAAAAAATGAATAGTAAACGCACGTCATTTCATATACACCATACCCAACTGATGAAGGATTAAGAATTTTTGTAAAGGGGGAAATAGAGAATGATAGACGGAAGGAGTAATATATCTGTATTATTCGATAAGGATTGTATTATGAAACATACCTTATAAATAACCGTGTTATGAAAAGCAGCTACTAAACTGATTTTGATAAACACGTAAATAACTGCATAGCTTATAGTTGATTCTGTTTGGTTACAAGCATACCGACTCGGTATTACCGAGTAATAAACGACAGGATTACATCCTTCAGGTCGTCACGAAATGATCAACACTGTAGCCCCATGCTGTCGCAAGAAATTTATGTGGGGTTTTCGCACACAGTCGCTTTCAAAAATATGTATATGCATATTTTTTGCATCCTTTAGACAAATATGTAACATCATAGTCAATAGTACAATCAGAGAACTACTTGGAATACTAATTGGAAGAACATACTAAATGAAATAAACCCAGGTAATGGCTGTAGTTATGGCCTTCGTACTGCACTTAACTAATTTTCCTTTCAAAATAGATGTCATATTCGAACTCAGCACGTCCAATTACTTACATGTACTGATTTTGAGCGCAATCTGTCTAAAAAAGTTAATTATAATTAGTTAATTACAATTAACTTAATGCTATGACAAAATGGTCATCATATTCGAACTTAGGATAGACCATTCCTATCACGTACATGCCTCATATGTACATACTACCATGTATAAATTGCTTATCTGCCTTCCTTACCACCGGGGGATGACCCCATGACCTCAGTTTCAAATACATCTGAGCTACTGACCTTAGGTATCGATTACCGAAAACATACTTTGTTGCCCCCTACAATAGCTTCCAAAAACAAAACTAGGCAACATGGAAAAACAACAAAGGACCACTCCCAAAGGGAGAACTACTAGAGTACCACAACTGGAGGTAACTCTGGACAAACGAATGACAAATAAACAAACAACGCAAACCGTGTTTAATTAGAAATAATAACTTTATTAAACTTTCCAACTGATACCAATCTCAATTAAGATTGATGTTGCTGAGGCAAAGCTCAACCCAAGAATAATAATTTCAACAATTTCTGCGTTCGTATTTATACTACTTTCCTCCTTCCGGTGCCGAAACTAACAAAGGAACATTCATTTCAAAAATATGCTGTATTGAGATAAAATATCAAACTTATCTCTTCATGAAGAGTAACAAAGAAACATCCTTATCTTATCTGCTGGAGAAACAATATTTTAGATAACATCAATTTACAATGCCAACAGGAAATACTCAATAAGTTTTTCAATAACAAAGAAAAGTAATGTGAAAGTAGACTTTGAACTCATGCGTAATAATAATTTACAAAACAATCATAATTTCAAGAAAAGTAATTTGTATAAAATATCCGAAATGATTATGATAATCTTCATTCTTCAAAAACCGCAGATACAGACTTCCAAAATTCCTTACAGTTTCCGAGATATCACGGATAAGCCCAACCGTTGCTTATCTGTCCCCCATACCTCCGGGGGATGACCCCCCGACCCGATCTTCGAACTCGGCTGAGCTACTGACCTTGGGTATCGATTGCCGAAAACAGAATTCAAAAATTCCTTATAGTTTTTTCGAGTTATCGCACATACGGCCGGACGGACGGACGGCCAAATTATAATGAACTGTAAACAGTTCATAATTATATAGAAACTTCATTTTTGGGTGCTTTTTTTGTGTAACGTGGGGTGCTCTATTGCTCCTCTTGTAAAGTAAGCTCAACTAATATTCGTATAAGATATCGCTTTTTTAATTTTCAAAAGTAATATCCTATTATTCC
Organism: Zhuqinia jingwanae; assembly: GCA_027744095.1. NCBI lineage: Eukaryota > Metazoa > Arthropoda > Collembola > Entomobryomorpha > Paronellidae > Zhuqinia > Zhuqinia jingwanae. The sequence continues at coordinate 293 of JAHZNC010002170.1, read as the reverse complement.
TCAGTGAGAACAATAGACTGTAAACAATTTAAACTTAAACCTTACTTTTAATTTTTTTGTGTTGCTGCATTACCTATGTACCTACTTGTACACAAGATTACTAACTTGATTTAAATTTAATGACATCATCCTAAAATCACACTTTCTACCCGTATGTATGAGCCACTTGACCATTTGATTTGCATTGAAGAACATCCGCACTTTTGGAATTATGGTTATTTTATTACAGATTAAAGGATTAAATTTATGCATAATAGAAGTGGTGAAAAATTCTAAATTTAATAGATTGCTGA
>JAHZNC010002168.1:0-23083 GCA_027744095.1 Zhuqinia jingwanae | reverse complement strand
AGAGAGAGAAAGAGAAAAAAGTCCTACTCTCTCTGCTGATACTATATATTATAATATATATGCATACCTATAATATGTTGCTATATATATTATTCCATTATTATTATACACTCCACCACCACCACCAAAGGAATGGAGTAAAGTGATATTGAAATATGTAACAATGTATACTATTAACAGCAGCAGCAGAAAAAAAGAAGAAGAAAAAAAAGTATATCTCAGTCTCTCTCTCTCTCGCGTTTTCCTCGTCGTCGACGCTGTGTTCATGTAGTCAAGTCTCACTAGTTGTTCGCTCTTTTGGCACGGAAATCTCGCGGAAAGATGATGTGACCGGAATTCCTTAAAGCGCACCAGAAAACCCTGTGAGAGCCAACCAACCATACCATACACATGACTTCATCCATCCATGCCACTCCACCACACGTACATTCATTGTACACACACACACACAAACACATACAAACACTGCCATATATATACCCAGTCTTTCTTGATATCCATCTATATAATATATAGACCACCGTTTGTTCGTCCAATATACTTTGCTACATTATACATGACACACAGGAGCTTGATGATGACGACGATTCTATTTGCCATAATAATATTCACTGCTCTGCGTTTGCCTTTTATACAACAACACCATTCCATTGCATTTCACTTCTCCATTTTCCTCCATCTAAAAAGTATTATTATTATTATTATTATTTTTCCTTCCCATTGAAACTTACTCAAAGCATGCCATGCAAACAAACACACTGAGAAAAGCTAGTAGAGTATAACAACAACCGAGGAATAGTAGTAGTAGTAGCAGCATCAGCAGAGAGAAAACAATGTTTAATGCATAACTTTTGGGATTCCATCATCATCTGCCTTGCATAGTCTTGTCTCTCTTCCTCTTCTTGTTCAGAGTCATCAGACTCCGATGCAGTGTAACAAAATACATCTCTCTCTCTCTCTCGTTTTTTCTCCATGCATGCCCATCATTATATTACATGACATTTATGTAAGCAGGAGAAAAATATGGATTTTTTTTTCACAAAGATTTTTTTTCCTTCCCTGAATGTTATGACATATTTGCATAAAATGAGTTATTAAATACGTTGAGAAACACAACACACAAAAAAAACTTGGGAAAAAAAGAAGAGGTTCCTTTGTCTCTCTCTGCTCAAGTGTTTGTGTGTTTGAGCATTTCATAAACAAAGCAGGCAAATAGCAGCAAGACACCAAATAAAAACATTTTTATTATGACGATGATGAAGAGGAGAGATGCTATTATTATTATTATTATTATTATCACATTTTTTTCTCCTTTCTATCTTATTGCATGCATGTATATGGTGTATATATATGGTATGTTTGTATGGACGACAGTGAAAAAAAGATGATGTTGTTGATGATCATGATGATGATCATGATGACGACGATCCGATGATGATGAAGAAGTGGAAAAAGGGGAGGAGGAGGAATATTATATTTACTGCTGCTCCTGCTACTCAAACACACACACACACACACACACACACAGCTACATGCTATAACAGAACCGAACTGATGATGCCAGTTTTTGTGCCTCTACAATATACACATATATATATTGTATGTATACGATGGTAGAGTGAGAGATATTGTACGGATGGTATGGTGGCGGAGGGTGTTTCTTCATGCTCTTCGTAAAAGTTGGTGCTGGTTGGCCCTCGGCTTGCCTTCTGCTCTGCCACTAAGAGAAAAGGAAAGTCAGTCGAGTGGAACCAGCCAGCCAGCCAACTTTTTTGGGGTTTGCTTCTTCTATTATCAGAAGACGAGTCAGAGTGTAGCAGAGTAAGAGAGAGGAGATGTGTATATATACACGGGGAATGTATACGTACAAAAGCTCTAAAAGCTACAATTTTATTCATGATGATGATCATGATGACGACGAGGAAGAAGATGAGATTTTTTTTACAATAGAACAGCAAGCAAAGTAGGAGAGGAGAGGAGCAGCGTTAAGTTAGGACGAGAGATGCATGCATAAAATGCAATGATGCCTCGACTCTCTCTCTCTCTCTCTCAGCTCTTTTGCTGCTGCTGCTGGTGAATCGTTTTTATGGAAGAGATGTAGAAGAGAGAAGCTAGAGAATTTCTTATATGTACGAAATGAAGATTGTAAACTGTTCGCTCGTCCGTCCATAACGTTTCGTTTGGTTTTGTCCAAATGTGTGTAAATGATTGCTGAAGCTTGCTTAAAAATTCTCCATCTTTTCCGTTTTCTTCCACTGGCGTGAGCAAGTTTACTTGTAGGAGTATCATCATCGTCATCATCATCATCATCGTCGTCACTATCCCTATCTTCTTATAGGGAGCAAGTAAGGCAGAATAAATCGGATTATAATACCGAAAATGAGAATAGACACGTAAGGCTATGTAGACAAGTCAAGGTTTTATGTGAATAAGAAGGGAAGAGATAGCAGTGGAAAGCCCGGCCTCCTTGGTAGAAAATTGTCGCGTGTGCCATGAAAAGAGCAACTCCCACAAGACTTTGATTTATGCAGAAAGATATATGTACCTATACATAATATACATAAATATAAGTGGGGTTGTACGCATATGAAAATGAATCTGAAGAATTATATATATTTTCGAAAAATATGAAAAAATGTATGAAAAAAACTTTTTTTTAAAACATGATAATTTATTGTTGCAGTTGATGAAAATGGCAGAGGTGGTTTGTCAGCATCTGATGAGGAGTCTGCTGCGGAACTACTGAAAAGACAGCGATACAGCAACGACCATCAACAACAGCTTTATTCCAATGTAAGTACATACTTTCATACAAAAAAAGGAATCTAATCTAGGAAAAAAAAAGATTAGAAAAATTGATTTTTTTGTGTTATATTTTTAAAAATATATAGCATTTATGGGGAAGTCCGCCCCCAGCTGGCTCAAATAACAACACGATTCTGAGCAATGGCGTGATAGGCAAGTGGGCCGTGAAGGACGAGACTTCAAAGTTGTTATGTGATCTGACAACGACAGCAGGTGGTGGCGGTGGATCCACTGCAAATAGCAATTCCTCCCCAAGTCATCAGATCAATGGGTACTCGTCAAATAGCAGCAATCAATTCTCCCTCGCCAACGAAGTAAGTCGACCTTCCTTTTTAATCTCTTTTAAGCCACAAAAGTTATGAAGCTGTGCTATTACTTTTATAATAAAAAGTTATTTATTATTAAATTCCATCATATTGTTTTTAATAATCCGCTAAAACAGTTCCAGTCGTCAACGAACAATTCCAACACAACCAGCGCCCACCATCACAGTGGTCACCACCAATCGGATCTCTATGACTCGATAAACCACCACGCACATCATCACGCATACGGAAATAACTCCAGCTCATTAGGTAAAATTCTTAGTTTTTTTTTAATTAAAAACATTTTTTTAATCTTCACCCTATCATTTCATATTTTCGGTGTTTCACTTTATGGTGACGGTGGAACTGGAGCATTTAAAAAAAAATAGTTTTGTTTGGTGGAGGTTGGATGGGGTGGGGTCAGAACAGCTTATCCTGAAAAAAAAACATTGCCTTTTGATAATCAGCTTAACTGTGTAAATCTGTCAGCTATCATATAAGCACTACTACTATATCTATATTCAATATGCCCTTTTAATAATAATAATGACACTTTATATGCATGCATGTATGGCGAATGCAACTCTTTTGGAGAAGCATGACATCTAGCTACATAGTTTCCAGTATGCTTGTCTCGCTATAAAAGTATCCGATATTGTGCATGTGTTGCGTGCTACCCTTCATAGAAGGCACTTATTGCTTTTTTGTTCTCTTGCCTTTGTTGACGTTGACAGTAGATGCTTTGCTGTTTATTACAAACCTTTTTTTTTTGAATTGCAATATTTAAAAAAAATGGCATTTTTTTTTTGTTTGGCTTCATATAACTTTTATAATAACCCCAAAATAAATCGTTGTTATTGGCTTTAATTGTGATTGTGAATGGCTTAACTAAACTGTGCAGGACCAGAGAGCGGTGGCACTCCCACACGCGGTTCGCCCGGTGGTGCAGTTGGAGGTTATGTTACCTCCACACTGAGCCCACCTCTAATACCTGCCTCTGCTGCTGAGGATACTAACAAGCCCCCCACTCCCAGTAACAACAATAATCTGACCTTGCTCCAGCCTTTGGGCTCCACCTACGTGTCAGCACTGCCCAGTTTCCCTGGACAGTTTGGCGGAGGTATATACACACAAGACCATCTAAAATTGATGCATACAAATTATTATTTTATTTTATTTCATCTATTTTGGAAGTCTCCATTATCATCGTCCATAAGAACACCATCTCAATCCCGAATGCATCATTTTGAATCCCATTTTAATTTTAATTTTCCAACTTGCAGTACCAACTGGAGATTACTACGGTTATGTGGGTGGGTCTCCTCCAACCGCCGGAGGTGGCAGTGGATCCACCGCTGGTTCTAACTCCCAGTACGCGAGCTCACTCCCCAATTCCGCAAACAACTACAACTACCAATATGCCGCAGTAACAGCAGCTGCCGCTGCCGCAGCAGGACTTTTGGGAGGTAGCTACCAACATCACCACGGAATGGTGTCCCCACCTTTGTCCCACCATCATGCTCACCACGCCAGTCACGGAAATGCCGCATCCATGCTCCCCTCCCATCATCATCCCCACCACCAGCTTGCAGCAGCGTACCATCATCCCAGTCTTGTGGCAGACCAACCCCCACCAGGTGACCTTCTCTTGAGTAACAGTAGCAAACTGTCGAGAGCTTCTCCGACAACAACACCCACCTCCCTCAACAACAACAATAATAATAACACACTCAAAGTTTAAAAAACCAGGTTATTATATAAAAGAATATATTTAATTAATTATATATGCATAAATATATATTACATATAGCTTATAATAATAATAAGGTACATACATATACTTTAAAATAACTATCATTATTTATTACATTTTTTCCACTGCGAGTCATATTATTTAAAAAAAAACGAAAGTTAACCAAATACTTACACAAAAGATGGGAAGAAGTTACCAAAAAAAAAATGAAAAATTTGAAGAAAAAAACGCAAACTAGTTTTCATTGTTTCGTCGGGCACACACACTCTCGGAAACTTTTTTTTGTGATTTTCTTCAGATTTGATTTGTGTATATTTAATGTGTACATACATAAATACATAAGACAGCTATTAAAATAAATATAGGTAGTTACCAACAAATAGCTCATAGATAGGTTAATTAACTATATATTGTAGGTTAATTTGTTAGTTTTTAAAAAAAATGCAAAAAAGTTTACGATTTTATTCTGAAATATTGAATCTCAGCTACAAGCCAAGCCAACAAAGCAATGCGATGATGTTTAAAAGTTATAGTTAGCTAAATATGCAGGCATTCTACCACTAAAAAATGTCTAAATAAGCAAACACACAACGAACTTTTTTTAGATTTTTTTTTCATGATGATCTTTCCTTGTGATTTTATTTTCAATCATCTTCATCATCATCATATCATCAGCATCATCTATCGTATGAAATATATACCTACTTCACACATTGTTACATGAATATAATTATTATTACACTTATTTACAAAAAAAATGCATGCCTCTGAATGAATTATTATTATAATTTTGAAACGCTTTTTCCCATTCAATGCAGTTAACTTAATGGATACATTGACTTTTCCATCAAAAAATTTTCAATGCATAACCCTAACTTGTTTTCAAACATTTTTTTTTCAAAGTTGCTCAGTTCAAAATATAATGCAAAATTCCGTGATGGAAATAATAATTGTTATCTTTAAAAAATACAAAGGAAGGAAACTTGATTTTGTTTTGTAAGGTTCGATTGATGTATCAAGCCACACAAATATTTCTGAAATTTACATAAAAAGCTCTGTATTTTTTAAAACATCAAATTTATTGCTTTGTTTTTTTTTGATAAATTTCTTGAGTTTTATTTTTATTACCTTGTTTTTGTTCTTCACTGTTCATGAACTAAACAAAGTTTGCACTTGACTTTGCTGCTGCGGTTTTATAATTAATTAATTATTACACTACTTAAAAAAGTTTTTTTTCTGTATTAACATTAATTTATTCATTCTTTTTTTGTACTTATCAAACCATGATGAAAAAAAAAACAGAGTAGCAAAGAGAGAGAGAGAGAAAAGTCAAAGCTTAACAATGCGTAGCAATAAAAATATAAAATTGCGACTGCCCCCCGCCCGCACAATAACAGCTTTTTATTTAAAAAAAAAAATAACTGTAGGCAATAAAAAAAGCATGGCATTTTTTTTATAATTTTAAATTATGAGGCAGAGAAAATTGAGAAATTTTATTTCGAGAGAAGAGGGCAAAGGATATATACAGACATTTTAAAACCAAAGTTTAAAGCAAGTCACACGCGTTTACACACTTTAATTATAAAATTTTTAAATGTAGTGCGTGCAGTGCTGTGTATACAATTTAAGCAATATATATACATACTTACATATATATACAATAGGTATATACAGTACATCGTTAGCAATATGTTAATAAGTTTTTTTTTGTTCTAAATCTATTTACTTTGATGTAAATAGGAAAAAAAGATAAAATGTAATATATATACATATACTTATCAAAACAATGAAGCTCTACTATAATTATTATCTACTTACTTACGAATATATATAGACGTAAGTATAACATATATTATGTATGTTTAGGGAAAAAAGAAAAAAGGCATTATTTTCAAAAAATTAGCTCTAAACTAGTGATTGTTGCGGTAGGTTAAGAAAGCATAAAAAAAAGCATTTATACATATTATTATATACATTTTAAAATATTATATATTTCATCTCCACCCGGTATGCAATGTGCATAACGGCAGGCAACGGCAAATTAAAATGCAAAAAAGTGTAAAATAATATATACATATAATAATAAATATAATGTATATAGTAATATCTCTCTTAGCTTTACTAGATTATATAAAGTAGTAATAATACCCATATTTGTGTATATGAGGTAGTTTTTAATTGTGGTTTTTATAGTGCTAAAAAAATATAGTGGATGAGTACCATATACTTTAATTAATTAATATATATGTATATATATAGGTATATATATATAATTACAAACAAAAGCAAAGTTAAGCATTAATAAGGTGAATGAGTATAATTATTATTTATTTTAAATCAAACAAAAAAACTTTAAATAGTTGATAGTTTTTTTTTGGTAGTGACCATAATAGTTGTTAATTTTAAGAGGAAACTTTTTTTTCGGTGTAGAATAGGCCATAGATTTTAAACAAAAAAACTTAATAGAGAGACCAATGAATGAATTTTAATCAACGAAGTAAACAACAGGAACTACAACAGAAGAAAAATAATAATTTGTTTTTACTGTACAATTTTACAAGCAAAATACGTTACCAAAAAACTAACTATAATATACACCAACAAGCTTACCAAGTTTTTACAAAGAAAACAAAAACATAACAAGAACAACGCAGTTACCAATTTTTATACGAATTTAAAATTGTTTTATTTGTTGTGAGAGAAATGAGAGAAATATAGATGATTTCATTTTATTTCTCCACACACAGACAGTTTTTATCATATTAATTACTAATTATTATTATGTTTTCCCCCAACCCACCTCAACAATGTTCTGTGTGTGTACATATTACTATTATTATTATTATGTTAAAAAATAGAGATATGTGAAATAATAAATATTATAAGTTTTAAAAATAGTGTTTAAATGTATTATGTTTTATTGTTATAATTACACAAATACTAAACCAAACAATCTCATTTATAAATACATACATATATATTATATTACCACTTTTTTTTAAGAACAGGTTTTTATTATACCCGTTTTTAAGAAATTTTTTTTTGTAGTGTTCTGAATATATTTTTTAGTGAAGTTACCAGCTCAAACTTGTTTTTATCAAAATAATATTATTATATAAAATAATAATATTAGACGCATTTATTGATTTTTTTGGTAGGTTTTATTAGTAGTAGTATAAATGTAGCTATTTTTGAAGAAGATTTTAAATGAAAAATGGTAAAAAAAAAATTAATGAGAATATATGATGATGAGCAAGGAAAAAACAGACAGATTTAAATGAAGAAGAGGTGTAAAAAAAATACACACAAAGTGTGTGGTAAAATGCTTGAATGTTGATAATGATAATGGGATGAAAAATAAGAGGATGAGCGGTTGATACATACCAACAAGAACAAGAACAAACAAAAAATAAAACAAACTGNACAAGAACAAGAACAAACAAAAAATAAAACAAACTGTGGAATGATTGCATTTTTATGAATTTTTAATAATTATATTGATGATATAAAAAACAACAAAATATTTCTATTTACCATTTTACTCTATTATTACTCTACCTGTAAGAGAAATAAAAATTATTATTATTATTATTACTATATACCTATTCTATATCGGATCTTGTGGAGTGTGCTTATTAAAATGTGCAACACTAAAACTACTACCGCAAACAATACAAAAACTTTATATTTAACAAAAAAATGATATCATGTGTAAAAAAATTACGGATTATTGTTATGCTAAATTTACAAAAAAAAAAGAAGTATTTTATATTTGTGGTGAGATATAGAAAAATATATAAAATAATGAAGGTATTTGAAACAAAATATGGAATGTTAGCGGTAATTTCATTTCTTTCCCCTATTGTTATTTTATAATTAGCACTTTTGAGTACTTACCTTTAAGCAAGTGATGATTGATGATACATACATAAATACATACATGCAATTATTATTATAAAATTATAAAATGGTAAAACGATGAGACTCCTCACAAAAAAAGAGGATAATTATTGTTACTACTTTTATTGTTATCGAAAAGGACGCTCAACAAAAATAAGAAACTTTTAAATAACTTAACAAATTATTTAAGACAAAAAAGTTTGGGATAATGAATATTTTTAGTCTAATTTTTTGAAATGATATTATTATTATGGGTGATGATGATGATGATGTGCAGTTTAAAAGATTTGAAATGAGCTGCTTGTTGAAAAGTATAGTTATTTGGGATTTGGATTTCAGTTGGGAATATTATAATAAACTGGTTTGTTGACAATGATATCGTTATTTGAATGACACAGAATCATGCACGCACAACAAATACAACACACACACACACACATCCTCGAAACATAAAAAAAAGATTTATACTACTATGCGCACACATATATTTGATCTTTAATTTTTTTCCAAGTTTTGTGACAATCTGTCTTATATTTTTTTTTTTAAAGAGTGTGGTTGGTTATATAAGATTTGTAACATAACCCTAAAAAGAAATCTTTTTAACACAAAAAAAAGATTTAATTAATTATCGTTAATTTTAAAAAAAGAGGAAGAAAATAGGGTTCACACAGATTCTGAAGAAGGAAAACAATAACAAGTGTAATGAAAGTTGCATTGAAAAATTGTGAATATTAGTATTAAAGTGTAAAGTATGTATGTATGTGTATGTCGTATTTAAAATTTAGAGATATATTAATTTTAAGTGTAAAATATTGATGAGGAACAGCAATCAATGATTATTATTATTGTGAACAAATTAAACGTAAGCTTAAGGAATAATGCATTAATTGTAATAAATAATTATTTTAAGAATAATGATATACTGAATGAATTAAAAATAAATGAAAAAAAATATCATAATTATGTTAAAATTATCATAAAAATGTGCACTTAGTCAATAATTGCCTAATTGCTGACATTACTAGCACTATCGATGAAGTCATCACTTAAGTGTACTTGTCACAAAGGATCTCATATGTCAGTCAAGCTCTTCATGTGCATGAATTATTTTTGCTTTCGTCGAAATCTTTCAAAAAGTTGTTTTATGTGTGCATCGTCCATTAACCCTCTTTCCTTTGGAGGTTGCGAATGATTCAAAGGATGGTGGTGAAAGATTTAAGTCTCAAATGTTACATGGAAAATATTCCTGCTTATTGCACCTTCATTACTAGGCAAAAAACCCCTAATATAAATAAATGATTTGACTGTTTGCTATCGGTACAAACATATTGTCACACTTTATCTGACAGCTCAATGTTCAAACAATATAGCAAGAAGTAAAAATGCAAAATAGTGAATACATGGGGAAAAAATAACAATTCGACTATCAACACTTGATTTATTTACAAAGATAATCATAACATAATGTACAACATACAACATTTTCCAAACATTCTTTTTTTATGCATTATAAATTGACTTAAATTGTATTTTATTTTTTCAGACGTCAATATATTAGGTAAATTGTAAACTTAATCATGGTTATTTTCTAGCGAGAGAGGCTCGTTCCGCAGGTCTAATATATATTTCCCCACCATGTTTGGACCACTCCTTTTCAAATTCATACTCGAGTATCTCAGCCCCCCTTTTACGCGTCAACCCGGTCTCGTTTAGTTTTAGCTCACACATTTGCATGTCATCTCGACCTGTCAACATAAAAATAGTTATTATTATTATTATTATTTGTGATGCAGAAATAAATGGTATTGATTTTCTAGCTGAATATAATTTACCGGCAATAAGAAGAGTAGCCTCTCTACCCGGATGAATTTCCATTTGCCTTGCAATGAACTGTCCATCAAAGTGAGCATACCATAATCCTTTATTTTGTCCATCTTTCGTAAAAGGGATGCGGAAGTAGCGCTGGCTATCTGACGGCGTTGGTGAAGGTGCATTATTTGGATAAATATGTTGATGTTGATAAACGGATTTTGGAGCACGTTGCTGGTCGTCCATCAAATCTGGACCCCCAACATTATTCCTTCCTGAGGGACCAGCGCTATTTCCACCTCCGCCACCACCTCGACTCTGATTTCTCGCTTTCCATGCATGGTATACTTTAAGACGTCTGTGAAACTCTTCTCTGCATGCTTCCAGCAGCTCCACATCACAACTTGTATTGATGGTATCACGTAATTCGGAGTATTTCCAACCAGACAAGTCGTATTTCTTTCCAACTCGGGAGTTTATCACGTGGTTGCTTCGTTTCAGGGAACCGCTAGCACTACCAGACTCTGAACTGGTGTCCATTGTCGCATTAGACGACTCGGCTGCAAGGCGCATTGCCAATTCGGTATCACGCTTGTCCTGTTCCATCATTACGATGGATGCATGGTCCTCCTCTGTATTTTTCTTGGCGGCGGCTGCCTTCATTTTTGCTGCCATTTCTACCTCCTCCTTCTTACGACGGGTTTCAATTTCAGCCTTCCTGCTCACAAAAAAGAACCACGCGGTATAAGCATATGATGAAATTATATTAAAAACATTAAAAGTTAAACAGTTAAAAAAAACATTTTTAAAGCTTGGTTCTCACTTTTTCCTGTTTTCTTCATCTTGCAAACGAGCTCGTTCTTGTTCCTCCTTTTCCTTCTTCTGCCTGTCCATTTCCTCCCGCACCTTGCGAGCACGTTCCTGCTCATCCGCAATACGCTCAGCTTCCGCTTTGTGACTAATTGTTTTCGCTAACATTTCGCATTTTGAGAACAAATCTTGACACAATTTTTCTATTTCATTCCTTCCGATATTGGGATTAGACTGTATTCCAAAAAAGAAAGTACCCAAATGAATTAATCTCAAAGTGATATTATTTTTCTACTAATGGTTAACACAATATAGTAGTACGGATTACGAGTTATTTGATTTGCATAAATTATAAAACTTTACCTTAATTTTGTTAGTGGCAGAAATTAGGTCGGCTTGAAGCTTTTTCACATCAGCTTGGCCAGCCTGCTTATCTTTCTTCAGTTTGTGGGCAGTTTGTTCCAAGGACTGCACTTGACTATTCAATTTACTTATTCTGTTGAGTCCTTGGATCCTTGGACGATGTTTCTTTTTCGCGAGGTACATACGAACAGTCTTTTGGATGACCAACAGGTTTTCACGCCGATAAAGTATTTTGTTCTTCACTGAAATTAGTAATATAATTATAGGTGAAATGATGTGAAACCATGATAATTGTATGAGTATGATAGTTTTGAAATGGTAAATCAAGTTGTCTGATTTATTTACATTTGATAACTGATAAGGTTCCGTATATAGATTTTTTCCATTTGCTCAATATGATCCATTTTCCCACGGCGCTCACCATTTGCTTCAAGGACGTAAACCAACTTGCCAGAAACCTGAGTTTTCCCGTTTCCTACGAATAACCCCTTCAAAAACTGGAATCCACTTTGTTCTTGAATCAACCCCTCTAAACTGGCGTGGAGAGCATCATTATTCTTATCAATGAACTGTGCCGTGCTGTAGCAAACAGCCCCAGCGAAATGTCTCACAAGGAATCCCTCATCGTCACGTATTTCCCGATGCTCCTTGATTTTACTTTTCCGTGGTAAGGCCAACCGGAAGTGATTTGGGTATTGTCTGTGTATTTCTGATGTGAAATGAGAAGCAGCGGGCTTTGGCAATTTGGACTCCTCATCTAGTATACATAGTATCCCACTTTTGGGACATTCAATCAATTCAATGCAGTCGGAATTATCAATGTATTCAATCTTTGGAACGCCCAATTGCTCCTTCTCGTACAGGGTTTGTTCATCACTGAGTACCCTTTCATTGAAAAACTGTTGTAATTTCTAAATTCAATATAAAACAATAGGAATTTGTAATTTATGCATTACTTAGCATCAAATTTATGGGAATAATGACTAAAAATTACAAATTGCATAATACCTCGTTACAATAATTAATGCAAAATTGTTCAAAGCTGTTAATTGTGAAAAACTCAAATCCAGCAATATCAAGCACACCAATGTACGTAGTGTTCGCGGATCTGAAAGGGATTGACTGGTTGATCCGACTGACAATGTAGTCAAACAACTTGGAGTACATGGCTTTAGCAAGGGCATCTCGAGCATTGGCCGCTTCATATGTTTTCAGAGCAACCATGATCACAGTCCCTTTGAGACCACCTTTGGCAGTTTGCATGACACGGGAAGTAAGGCTTGTTCGCAACTCATCAATGTCCACGCCAATCAACTGAGCTGCCACATTCAAATGTTTTTCTGTAGCGTCTTTCACACGACAACCTCCACGAGTGTCATCCGGATCATCCTCAAAGTCCACGTTACCCAAGTGGAGGACAGAAGCGACAACAGTGTAAATGGAAAGCCTGTCTGCTTCACCCACTTCCAGATGACCCAATGACTTTTCCAAGTTTTTAAAGTCTTTAACATCATGAACAATTGGGTCATTGAGGGTCTGCCCAAAGAATTCACAAAGGCCACGGTTTAGATAACGGAAGTCTTTCAGGGTTTTTCCATGCAATCCCAATTTTTGCTTGAGAGCATCCGATGCCCCAGCCATCAACTGGTAAAATATGTGATAGTTACGCTCTGAACTGGACTGTGAGCAAATCCTGGACTTTTCCAAGAGGTAATGGGAAATAAAGCCACCAGTGACTTTGGAACATTGCTCAAAATGAATCTCAATAAATTTTCCGAAACGACTGGAGTTGTTGTTGCGGGTCGTTTTTGCATTTCCAAAGGATTCTAGTACGGGATTCGCGTCTAAAATTTTCTGTTCGATGGGCCCAGCAGCACTTCCCCATGACTCACAGAGGTAACGCAGGATGTATTTGGTTGACTCAGTTTTTCCAGCACCTGACTCACCACTCACTATGATGGACTGGGACTGCTTGGTGGTTTTCATGTCTCGGAAGGCCTTGTCACCTAAAAATAAATACATGATTTTTTACGTTTGTAAGAAATCTCATTTTAAAATAAGTTTTGGAATTATTGACACTGCATTAAAAAAATATTTACCAATGGCAAAGACATGAGGTGGCAGGGTTCCCAATGACTTTCCTTGATATCTCATGATGGTATCTCTGGAATATAGGCCCTTGATGTCCACGTAAGGATTTACGGCTATTAACATGTTGGCAATGTACGTCTGCATAAAAATTGTGCACAAATTACTCAATTATCTATTATCTGACGGGTATTATGACTTTGACTAAATGTGATAAAGAATATATGCCCAAAATCTTACATAAATTTGATTTTTTCGAAATCTAACTCTGATGTTATTGAGTAGAGTCGCCTCATTGAGATACATAAGGGAACAGTTATCATCATAGTCCGTGTCCGAGTCATCTTCCGCTGGAAACACGGACTCATAGGGAACCTCAAGAATGGAATTTCCCGGTCTGTTATTATTTGTGGCCGCCAAGGATATTGACACGCGGTCCGAGCCTAGGTCCACAATGTGTCCAAGGACAAACCCTTCTTTGGAGTCGGACACCCACACTTTTTGCGACGACATTAGGAGTAAATGGTCTGCCATGATTACAACAATAACAAGCACATATACAGTCAATAAAACCAACAATTACAACAACAACCGCAACAATAACACCTTAACTATTTAATGCATATAGTAATGTCACAAGTCTTATTTGTGTCTCCTTGTATCACTGACTATTGACTGAAACAGTCACTTCATTTATTTATTATTACACAATACACAACCATATTTATTTTTTCATCTATAACACACACAAATGCCTTTTTCATGTCATGTCAAATTTTTCCATGCATGCCGCTTCTCTCGCATTGCGTCATCATTATAATCATTGTCAGCAGAACCAAAAAGCACAAAAATTATCTTTCTTTTTTTTCTCAACGTCACGTCCAATCTTTTTACTTGGATTGGTTTCGGCCTTTTTGGGCAAATATTATAATATTTTTTGGAGAGAAATAAAAGGATACTTTTGTAAATGTCTTCATTCAATATTTTTTTAGCGATATATAAACATTACAACATAGATTGTTCATGCTCATGATATACATATTATGTTTATGTCAGCAGCAGCGGCAACACAGTAGCAGAGGTAAAACATAATGCACACACAATATAACACTTCTTCTCAATAAAATCTCATTCCATTTACACACACACGTCCACTCCATACACACAAGAACAATGCTCGAAAAAAATATTTCTTGTTCTCTAAATTATTATTATGTGTGTGTGTGTGTAGCATGCAAATATAATTTTATGAATAGATTGCAGTCCAATTTTTTTCTTTAAAAAAATAAATAATATGCACGAAATCCCCACAAATATTTCACTTTTCTCCTTTGTTTTTTTTACTATTTAAAAAATATTATATAGATTATATTGCATTATAGATTGCATTGCAATAATCAGCACAATATGATGATGAAGATCTAATAATCAACTTGAATTTTTTTTACTAGAGCTCTCCTGTCAGTACATCGAACTTTTGCTGGTGGTGCGGTGTTTTGCTGCGGTACTGTGAAACTGATGATGATCCTTTGGTTTGGTTTGATGGTGTTGTGTTGCATGTAGAAAAACGCATTGCTTTAAATGCCTGAATATCTGTATGATGAGATGATGATGATGATGATTGGTGATGGAATCTTCTTTTCTACCTGATATTGTTGTGGTTTTCCTTTTTTTTATTATTGCTTTACATTTTTCGTCGACACCTGTGTGTGCAATTGTGCTATGCACAAGAGTGAGTGTGTATTCTCTGTATGTGTATATAAATACCAGGTAACAACTCTAAAATTGCGTTCAAGACACAACACAGAGCCGGAGAATAGGCGTCGTTAGGACTGCGAATCTCTCACTCTCCTTTACCACCACCACCACAACAACACTTTTCTATGAAATACGCAATTATAGCATAATGTATGCATGTATCTGTTTCTTCCTTTTATGTAAACTTATAATGAAATATAAATTATCATGCAGACTTGAAGAACAATGAAAATGGGAGACACGGTGTGTGTGTGCAAAAAAAGAAGAAGAACGTTGCTTGTATTTACTCTGCTTATTCTCTGTCGTATTATGATAAATTGTGATTTTCTGAGTATGAAAAAAGAGAGTTGTATATATTCCTCTGCGGTGATATATGTATGTTATACTTTTCAGGCTTTTTGGCAGATATTTGGCTTCCCTTCTTCCGTTCTTTTTATTCAGCTTTGCCACTGTCTTTACTTCCTGTGTTGTTTAAGAAACAGAGGAAAGAAATTTGACGTTGACTGCGTGATTACAACTAAAAGAGCTATACGTTATGTTCATGATGAGGATGATGTGTTGTGTGTAGAGACAGAAAAAATATATATTTCGGTGAATTGTAATTTTTTTTATGTGTACACACACACTTAGAAACACAGGTGAATTATTAGGTATGTGTTTCTTGCTACCTGTCAGGATTATAACTGTCTGGTTACGCAACTCTAAGCAATCATATTGCAACCCTGAAACCCAAACTTTTCGTGAAACAGTACAAACACAGGAAAACATATATATTATATGTTATGTACAACACACTGTTCCTGATCATGGTAATGATGTTGGTGGTAGTGATGGTGATATTATCATCATTATTATCATCATCATCGCAAGTATTTAATCAGTAAGTAGTGTACAAGCACAAGCATGTCTCCTTATAATGCTACACATTAGTTCAGCAATGCGTTTTTTTTTCTACGTGGAAGGTGGAAAAAAGAACGGGGATCTATAAAAAATGGCATCTTTTTGTCAGATAAGGTATTGTTATTATACCTACTACATATTTAGGTAAATACCACTACTACTACTGCTATTATAAGTGAGTCGTCCGAACAAACCCAATAATACTCAAATTAAATATACGGAGTATATATTATTTATTATAACATATGCCTTTCTATATATATTACATAAATAGAGGAGGAAGTAGCATGTTATGATGATATATATCCTTTTCTCTCTACTATTCTGTAAAAAAAAACAATTCTGCTGACTGACTCACTAAACACAAAAATGCACGCCAAACTGAGCAAGAGCAAATAGCCGCAGCGAAAAGCCCAATTTTTTATGCATTATGGCTTGGTAATTTTTTTATTTTTGTAGAACAGGAACAGAGTCATTGTTGCTCATGCACAGCTCAACTCTTTTATTTTGGGGGAGATGAGGATTTGGGAAAAAAAAAATATTTTCATAGGAAGCCTCTTTTTTCATCATGATCATACAATTCAAATGTAATGTAACGCAATAATAATATTATCATTATCATCAACAAAAGCAAAACCCCTTCATCATGCCTCTCTCTGTCTCTCTCTTGCAGGTATATTTAATATAAGTACCTATATACTAGATATATTATGCATGTTGTTATATAACATACTATATTTGATGCACAATAGATTATTTGCATTCAATTCAATGAGAAATATTATTTTTCTACCAGTGCAGTAGTCACCGCACATATATGTAGTCACTTGAACTAAATTTTTGTGCTTGGGAATACGATTAGTGATACTTTAAAAATTGGATGGGGGAGAGCATACTGTAGGTATTGAATGTTATATGATGATGATGCTTGTTTTGTTACATATTATCTTTTTAACCTGTGCGTGTGTGTACCTGAAAACCTGAATGATATATTGAATACAGAAACATAATAATAATAATAATAATAATATGTATATGTATGAAAATGCATGTTATTTTTAGGTATCAACAAATACATCAGCAGTAGCAGCACAGGATGTATATCATTTTATGCGCGTTGCATTAATGCACTCCATCTGTCTTTTCTATTTAACTTTTTAACAATGGAAGGAAAACAGTCAACAGTAGCAGTAGCAGATATATAGCAGTTAAGGCTGTAGCACTTGTAGCAGTAAGTCTTTTTTTTTAAAAGTATTTACATGTACTTGTGCTTTTTGCTGCTGATGCTGTGATCGTTTCCTTTCTTCATGGTCCATGGCTTTGCAAAGTCGAAGGTAGTAAACCAAAGGCATAAAATAATGTCACACTTGACAAGTGATGCGCTGCTGATGCTGATGCTGCTGCTGCTGCTGCTGTGTACAAGCTTGCCTAAAATTGAATCTTTTTTTATTTGCTGAACTTTTTTTTAAAAACAAGTGTGCATAAAACAAGTTACAAGCATATAATATTCTATTTGTACCATATTGTGTAGTACTTATTTTTGGAGACAGAGAATGTTTTTTAAGAACCTGAGGCAAAATAAAGTGTATGCTGATGATGTGTCTAGCTAGGTATTTAAATGTCTGTTTATTTAACAGCATAGAAAATATTCTTTTTGACAAATGTCATTTAAAAAAAGGATAATATTTCTATGCATTTCATCCTTCCCATAAAACTGACAATTTTTTCTTGAGACTAGGGGAAATTATAAGATATGATTTGATATTACTAACTAGATAATACAAAAAAGGGAGAACAACGGGTACTGTGATGTTATTAAAGGAGCATATGTCATGTAGGTACATGTACAATGACTGCAATATAATTTCTTTTTAATGGTTTTGTTTACTGCACATTGTATATATTTTTTTAAATTGCATATTGTGCGTTATGTATACTGTATATTATTATTTAGTATCATATGTATCATCATCATCGGTTGGTAACATGCAGTTTTTTTCTCTCACTGACGTACCAGAAAGAATGTCTGTCTGAAAGCCGACAGAGAAGAGATATTGTTGTATATATCTTGTCATTCTCACGACCATCCCAGCAAGAGAGAAACGGATAGACAGACAAAGACATTGAAAAATCGTGAATGAGCAGATAGAATATGGTCGTGCAAAAATGGTAATAAAATGAATATCCTGCTAATGTGAATGGTATACATATTTGCCGCCGTAGTAGTCAGAAGCAACAGCAACCGGAAGAGAAGTTTTGGTTTTAAAAAAAACTGTCGAAAAAAAGTGTGCAGAATGAATGCGCGCATATAAGTACCTATTTTTAATTTTCAAAGTGTATTAGCGTGTGTGCGCAATTCTAAAAAAAATTATTGTGCATCTGAGATTGGAGTTTGCCAGCAATTAATTAACTTTATATGTTATGCTGCGGCACACATGAGGGCTATTAAATATCCGTATCATTTTAATGGCTTACTCGTAATATATAAGATTTTTACTCGCTTCAACATTTTTTTTATACAAAATAATTCTGAGAACATGAATAATATTAACAAGAAAACCCAAAATTCTGCTTACTTTGCTGACAAAAAAATGACACAACACAATATCACGTGATAAATGGCTATTATTTTTTACGTACCTTGTTTCACACGAACCAAATAATGATAATCAATGCATATAGGTATTCCTTAATTACTTAAGCGGGAGCCAAAAAACTTTTTTTTTTTGTGGAAACAATTAAACCAAAAAGGACCACCAGCAATGCAAAAAATGCATAATGCGGTTCATGAAAACAGTAAAATGTTTTTACACAAACACCCACACACACACACTGACTGCTGCTTGCTACACACAGTCACCAGGTACAAATTTATTTCCCTGTTGGAGGTCTCTACATAAAAATTATTGTCATCAGTCATCATCGTCATCATCATCATCCTCATACTTAGCTTATCAGACAACCGTATCATGTAGCCATCAAGGCTTATACCTGGGGAAAATGTGCGAAAGTGTGGAAAAAAGAGAAGTCTGCAATAGGCTACTATGTCCTGTTTAAACATATCGCAACCTTCACGTGTAGATAATAATAAAATGTAAATATAGGTATTAAAAACGGTTGTTCGATTATGATTAAAAAAACGTTATCTAATCAACAGACCGACTGACTAAATCCGGACTAAATAAATTGCATACACACATACAACATATCATGTGATTCATATATGCATATTTAACATGTAATGTGTGAGACAGAGACATTACATTTTACTGGCTGTTAAACTTGCTAATTAATTAATGTTGAGGAGATTATCAAAATAGATATGCACTCTCCAAAATAACTACAAACCAAGTCAAGTGTCATACACAATACACACGTCCTATATTTATGTATATTATTGGTGTATATTTACCTATCATACGGAATTTGTTCCTTGACGTGAATGACGTCAAACGAATTTGTAATAATTTGTCAATTGAATTATTTTTGCATAAAAAATATCAGGACAAATTGTGCTGAAAATGCATTGTCATGATCATCAAACATGTTTTGTGTTGTAGCGTATATGACATGACATGAAAATGGAAATTAGGTAGATAGATTTAGATAGATAGATAGGATTAAAAATCCGGGGTTATTATAAATGACCAGACTAAATAAAATCGCCGATGACAGTTGACAATAATTGTACTTGAGAGGACATGCTGCGTAAATTATTAGTCTATTTTAAAATGATCTCACCTCTGATAGCATTTTGAGCCTTTTCTTGCTTCACCTCAAGTGGAACGGCGTTTACTACTGGGGGAGCGACAGGCTCACTCCTTTTGTTGTTCAGGTTTCCCGTCCTCATCTTGCTCAGTGGGCCGTTATTGTTGTTATTAAAGGAATTAAAGTCGGAAGTCCTTGCGGAAGAGAACATTCTTTTTTCATTAAAAAAAATAATAATCTTGTTTTAATTCAACTTTTTCCCCATTGTTTTTGTTCCAACAAAAAATTTAAATGATTGTTTGCTCTGTTGCACGGAAAATTATCACTCCACTTTGTTAGGCACATGCATGCACTGCACACTCATTATTATCTTTTGCTGCGAATAAAATTAAAAGCAGAAAAATAAACTTTTATTCACAATATCACACACTCACACTCCACAAAGATCGAGTTTAGTTATAAAAAATTCTCGAAATGAAGAAAATCACGAGAGTATATGTACTTGGCTGTTATACGTTTATCCAATACTTTGAAGTAAACACCGAAAACAAATAATTTAAAAAAAATATAAGAATATGTTTCGATTAATTAATTACATGCCCAGTAATTAATGTACGCACAACTGTATGTGAATATATGCATGCGCACATTTCATCATACTGTGTGTGCTCTCATATTCACCCACGCATGCAGATTTTGCACTTGCGTAGAGAAACTGTGTGTCTGCGTCTGTGTGTTTCACTTGACACGCACCCACATCAAAACATTTTAAAGACAGAGACACGAGCTCTCCTCCACTTCACGAGCTCAACATATATTCCTTTTTAATTTCTCCACTTTTGTAAATAAACTAAATCCACCAGCAAAAAATAGCCAACACACACACACACTCACTCACAACATGCAGATTTTTTTTTGCATTTACTAATATGCAATGTAGTAGCAACAATACAAAAGTATTATATGATTAAGTTTTTTTTATTACCGTTGTTGGTAGTAGTAGTAGTAGTAGTGTATATTATATCGTTCTGAAAAGGTGAAAACATTTAATACAACACAAGAAAACAAAAGAGAGATTTTTTTTTTTGAAGGAAAGTGACTAGATTTAGATTATCCTTGTTTTATTATCATCATACTATATAATACACACCATAATAATAACAGACATTGCTATATAGGTAGGTATTATATATATATTCTTTTTTTCTATATTACAATTTGATACTCTCCTGTTTTTTTATATATGTATATTGTGGTGCTTTTTTTTCTTCTTCTACAATTTTGCAACAATTCCACAACAAAATAACGGCATAATGTTTTATACAGCATATAAGATATAGTTCAGAGTTGCAGCAGCAACAGCACCCGTACAACTACCAACTCTGCTACCGTCATAATAATATTTACAACTTTATATTGTTATTATATTATTATATATTTATTTTCTTTTATTATATATTATAATAATGGTATATTATAATGGATTCACTTTTCTTGTGCACTATTATGTATCATTTATCCTATTATACTATGTATATTATTTTGTTGTTTATTACTATATATTATTATGATACATATCAAAAAATGATGATGAGAATTAGCTAAGCATGAATTACTTTTGCCAAGCTTTTAGCTCAGTTTTAAGTTAACTTGTATCCTTTTTTTTTGTTCTTCAGCAGTTACAGCAGCAGTAGTAGTAGTAGTAGTAGCAGGTTTGCTTGAGGAGGAGAGTTTTTCGCACTCGATTTCGTTCCTTCCTTTTCTCATTTGCACAACAACACATTAGACTGCTAATATCGCACATCCACATCACATCAAAAACGTGTATAAAAGAGCAACAAAGCTTTTTAAAAGCATATTTACATTTGAGTTGTGCACGGATTAGTACGTACTCTGTCGCTATTTGATGTTACACAAGTATAACAACATCACATCACCACCACCACCACCAACGTGCTTCTTTAGCTCATGATCATACTACTAACTCTCGTCGATGAAGTTGATGATGTACGTCTGTACATACATGCATGTCAGCACAATTGATTATTTTTGAACGATATGATATTACAAGCGATATGTAAAAATACAAAGTTTTTTTTTTACTTTTCAAAGAACGCGAACGGATTTAAATTTAAAATAATAATAATGATGATAATAAAACTATGTAATGCCGAATATATGAATGTGTGTGTGTGTGTGTGCAGAAAAAAATAAACTGCAGAGAGAGGGCTGATGATGAATGCGATGAAAATATTGTTGCTATTTTGTGAATTGGGCTGCTAATGAATCGAGAGTGAACGCAGCCAATTTAAGAGCTCAATTGGCAGAAAGCTCATAGCACCAAACTAGACTACCCACAACTATATTACAGGTTTATACCACCACTCTATTTCTACTTACTATATATATATTTCTTTTATATCACATCATCACAAGAGAACATTTTGCCCTTTTTAAAAAAAAACTTTATTATTATTATTATGCTTCAACCCAAGTCAAAAGTCAAGTAAAGTCAGAGATTAACACATGTAACTTGGACACAAGAAGACAGCGAAAAAAATTCACTCATTCAACTTTAACTCTTTTTGGATTGAACTCGTTTTTTTTTAAATATCGAAAATGTGCTTTTGCTTGATTTGATCTGCCCATAAAGGAAAAAAAGTTGGTTTTATCGGGCAAAACGTTTGTGTCTTTTTAAAAAAAAACTTTTCAATCCACACAATCTCTAAATAAACTGTCAAGATGGTATTTATTTTATTACTCCACAGATTAAACGATCATAACTTTTATGACTGCTCCTTATTTATGCTTTTTATTACACATTATACTATTCTCTACGTTGTATACCTACGTACCTATTTATTTATTTCTGTATAGGTATGCA
>JAHZNC010002167.1:0-26477 GCA_027744095.1 Zhuqinia jingwanae | reverse complement strand
TAGACTGATACTACTGTTAATTTTTTTTAACATTAAAATGTAAATCAATGATATTCAATTATTGAATGGACTGTTTTGTATATGTAC
The DNA here is from genome assembly GCA_027744095.1 of Zhuqinia jingwanae. Classification (NCBI taxonomy): domain Eukaryota; kingdom Metazoa; phylum Arthropoda; class Collembola; order Entomobryomorpha; family Paronellidae; genus Zhuqinia; species Zhuqinia jingwanae. The sequence continues at coordinate 26,390 of JAHZNC010002167.1, read as the reverse complement.
TAATGTATTATTGTACTGTAAATACTAGTAATGTGTAGTAGATGTGAGATACACGAGCAACAAAGAGAAAAGCTTACCATGAATATGTATTAAATTTGATATAGGTGCATATATTCATAAATACTTGAATTCATAAAAACTTTAGTTGAACTGTTAACCTACCACAATGCTGCTATATGCTGCCATAAAAGCGGCGATGGCGACTTTGCCAAGCATACAGATTACATACTGTAAGTTTGTTATTGTATTGTGCAGAAAAATAAAAAAACAAAAGTACGCGATGTTTTCCTTCTGTTTAGTTTTAGAAAATCAAAAACCGGTTTTCTCATGTGTATGCTTTTTTCGCTCTTCATATATACCTATAAAACAACAAACTAGTGACTGCGAATACAAGACAAAGAAACTTTTCAACTTGTTTATGCGCAATGTCTAAGAAGGAGTCTAATTTGTTGTAAAGTAAGTAAAAAGTGTATTTGTAAATACATGAGTGAATGTTGATGTGGATATGTGAATGGTAGAGTGTTGTTGTGAAATGTAAATCTGGCCGATAAAGAAGACACACATATGTAAAACACTTTGCTTTTATTTTGTATGAATCATCGCATCATATTTGTTCGGTAGGGTTACAGAGGTTGACTGTCTTGTGGGTTGAATACATTCCGGAAGGTGCATTGTGTTGACAAATACCAAGTGTAAAAAAGATATTGGGTATAGTAAAAGTGCATTGGTCAAAATAAATCCTTTTTGCTTGGAAAAAGGTAATTTAAACTTATTCACAAATGATCCTTTTGTATTTGCGGGGTCTTATTATGTGTAATGGGGAAAGGGTTACCCATATTAGACATATTACTCATCTCATTTTATTAAGAACCGATGTGCTCATCTGGCATTTATAAGATCGGAGATCAAATCTGTCGCTGGTTGGTTGGCCTGTTCGCGCCCTCCTGGTTACGCCCTTCAACCTAACTGGCTCAAACTTTATACCTTTGGGAAAGACCCCAAACTGAAATCATTTCCATCCCCCAGGATTGTTTTCCCCGGGGGTAGAGGATAAAAAATCATCAACTTCAACCAATTTTCACCAATCACTTAATCGCTTAAGTCGCTCTCCATCGGTTCTTAATTCATGCTTTAACAGGGTTTATTTTTATCTCGGCAACAAGCAAGTTTTCTTGAGTAAAAACATTCAAGTAGAAGTTTTACTGCATTCATGAATATTATGCTTGCATTATAGTGTAGCTCATTGTTAGTGGTATTATTGGTCTAGGTAAAGAAACGGTCGGTTGAGAACACACAACCCAAACTAATTCATTTTCCCTAAATGTATTTTCTTTCTTTGTGGTTGTGTTGCTGTTACTTTTTTACTTTTCGCATGATACGGGGTATGTAGTCTCATGCAACTACATAAACGCTATATTACCATCACAGACGCCAATTTCAAGTACAATTTCACAAAGATATAATGTTTTGAAATGTTTTGTAGAGATTCATGCAAGTCGGAAAGTAAATAATAATAAGAGTAGTGTACGTGCACGCATATGTGTCTGTGTAGTCTATAGTCTGTAATAACGTAACAACTTTAATCTGATGAGCAAAAGTAACTTTTTTTTACTCTCATGAACTTTACTTAAAACAAAGTAATACTATACAGCGTTGTTGGTTTGATAATGATTAGTAGAATCATGACTTTTGATGATGACACGGTGGTTGGTATATGAATGCCTACCTATTACAGTCATCGTTCACATTAATAGGTATATAGCTAAAGTGTGCATAAAAGGTTAGATATACGCAACAAAATAATAATAAAATAGTAATAGAAAGACTCATCATTATCATCATCATCATTTCATATTGTAGCAGCTACACAGTTACAGCAACAACGGCATTTTGTTTTTGTTTTTTTGAGCAAAATATTATATTCACGTTTACGTCTTCGGCCGTTGACTCTTGCGAGATTATTTTGTTGGGGCTGATCTGGCTGATCATTTTGGCTGACAAAGAAGTGAAGAGAGGAACTGGTGAAGAGGAAGTTGGTTAACAATAATATTTTCTTCTAGTGTATTAACTAGTCTTTTTGTGTGTTTGGGCTAGTCTAGTTAGTCTTTATAGGCTTTGTTTGTTTTCATTATCAAACTTTTTGTGTGTATGGAATATGCATGAATAAAAAGTATCTAGTGGACAAGTGAGATATATGCAAACAAACTCTGAGAGTACTGATTCATATCCGCTGAGTGCATGTGTGTATCTGATCGGTTTGCATAATCAAAGACTTGCTGATTAATGGGTTGGATTTTATTGTGTTTTTTGGAAAAGAATAATAATTGCTTGGTGGATGACTAATATATTCAACATTTTTTACAAGGAAACTTTCGTTTATATTGATTGGTTAAAGTCTTCAAATTTTCTTGTTTATTATTACTACACAGTCTAAAAGTGAAGTGAGTTGTGTATAAACAGATTAAAATGCTTTGTTGTATAACGGCAAAACTTAACTTTGCCTGACATATGTGTCGATAAACATGCTGCATCAAAACGAAGAGCCCTAACGAATGCCTGTTGCGCATCTCGCATATTTTTGTGGATTGGATAAACTGATAAAAAGATAAAAATTTGTTATTCAATCAACAGGCTGACACGACTAATAAAGTACAAGTTGGACGCGACAGAAGCCAGCAATCAACCTGGACAACAAAAGAAAAAAATCTTAAAATATGATTAAAAAATATGTGTTTGTACAAAGTATAGCCTTTGTATGAAAATCGTACAAAAATACGGCCTTTTGGGTTCTACAGTTTTACGTGGTCAGGCACACAGAGGCTTGTTGTCCTCTACTGAGTTGAACTCATTTGGACTCCAGTAAGACTCTAGTGAATAAAGTTTTTGTTACAAAACAAAGAAAAAAGTTAAGAATTATCATTTTGGATGGAAGAGCAAGTCAATAATTATTGAGTCAAAAGAAATCAGTCAAAATGCTGGAAATGGAGAATCTTGTTCCAGAGGAAGATTATACTGGAGTTGTAGGGTATTTCCAACCGCATCCGTTGTTAATAGACCATGTAAGTTAGCACAACTGTCCCATAATTAATTTTAAATTCTGAGGATTCAACAAAGAACATATTGTCGTTGTAAATACAACATTAATTTTTTTAGATTGTAGACGAAATCCTACAACATGTCATTGTGTCCTGCGTAAACACCACTTACAGCCGCCAACAACTCTGCAAACTTCGTCTAGTCTGCCGACAATGGAACAAAGCCGCGACCAATCTACTCCGCAAACATTACCAGCAAATATTTGGCGGTTTGGAGCACAACATAGGGCAGTTCAAAAGATATCTTGATATAATTCATCCAAATTCCCGTGGATCCCTCCTCTGGACAAAACTACCTTTCACAAAGTTTACCTTCCATTCTGACGTGTTCCAAGCGCAAACTTCCCCAAGTGTCATTGCCTTTCTCCGCTTGTGTGGACACGAGCTCGAAAGCTTGGTAATTCACAAGGACATTTATAGCGATGCAACCTACACTGATGAAATGCTGGCTAATCTTGCGTTGCCAAACTTAAAAAAGTTGGCTTTCCACGATCGTCGAAGGAGCAACATTTCCACAGACGCAACCAGTCAAAAACTTTTGTTTTCTCTTGTGCAGGCCTCCAAAGATAGTCTGCAAAGTTTAACTGTCCAGTTTCCTCGAGAGCCTGCATATGAGCAACATGCCAAGCAAGAAATTTTAATTAAACTTTTAAGAGAAAATCCGCTGCCAAACTTGACATGTTTAAAATTGGACGTTTTAATCACAGATGAAATATTGATGACGTTAACCAATATGAATTTACGCTTAAAAGAATTGCATTTTAGCGTGGGTGCTTCAAAATTTACAAGTGCAGCTTTAAAAAACCTTCTTCAGTCCCTTCAGTATTCTCTTCAAGTTTTAAAAGTTACTGATTTATTTCGAAGGTCAGAGGTTACTCTCGATTTTCCTGTTATGCTCCATTTGAAAACGTTTGAAATTCATGGATTTGAATTGCCAGCTTATCAAGTGTCATTTCCCAATTTTTCTTATGATCTTGTGCCAAATTTACAAAAGTTGTTTCTGAGGACATGGGCCCCGACACTAACGTGGGAGGTTTTCTTCAGCAGCAGCTATATTAACAACAATAATAATAATATGATTAATCACAATAATAATAAAAATAACAACAACAATGCAATTTACCCATCTTATCATAGTCCATGTCAAAAAGTTTTAGTCACAGAATTATCTCTCGCCATGAATTTTGATAGTCCTGGACTAATGAAAAGGATTGCAGCTACTTTTCCAAGGTTGAAAAAATTGGAAATGTACTTTTCTCGTGCTCACGTTGCTGCTTTGGAGGTTGTCTTTAAAGAAATGGTCCAATTAGAAGAACTAAGATTGAATCAAAGTTATCTTGGAGAGATAAGCACAACCTGTATTGATGATGTATTGAGTGGATTTACGCCAGAGGAATGTCAGTGGATAGTGAAGCATAAAGCTTTTACAAAAGTGGATTTTCATCAGTTAGATGGCAAGCCTGGGTTGAAAAATCTTAAAAGTAATTCTTTCTCTTCAAAATAATGTTAATAAAATATTTAGTTTTATTGTTTCATGTTTTTAAATGGCATATGTATTTTTTTTAAATCGTTTTTTAGATTTGAAAAGACTGGATATGATCAATCTCAGACATCGTAATCTAGTCACTGATGTGTCAGGCTACATGGTATTTCTGGAAATGAAGAGTTTACGTTGGCTTTCTGTTGGACATTCTGAGGTGAACACAATACGCAGTCAACTGCATTTTATTTTAAATATTTACATAATTGGACAAAACATTTTTATTAATATTGCTATCTTTTAATTTTAGATGAGCACAAAATGCTTATGGAAGCTGGCACAAGCCTATCCTGAAACAATGTTACATGAGTACCTCAATCGCAATCGAATTTCATGTAAAGAAGACGGCCTTTCCAAAAATTCAGTTTTTACTTCTGCTTGCCGTATTTTATAAAGATTTGACATTTAAAAAAAATAGTTATAGCGTTTTTACATGAATATCGAAAAAAGTAGTAAGATTTTTTATACTAGAGTAAAAATTCAGTCACCCGCTTATTCTTGATAACTTTTTAAATTTTTCTTCGTTTATGAAACTCGTACGACTCAGCGCAGCTTTTTCCGAAAATTGTTATTACTTAAAATACATATATCCAATAAGTGTGTTTATACTTTCATTATTTCTTGTGCTAAAATATCTATCTAATACAAACAGTAAAGTTGGTCATCACCAACTTGACCAATAACTTTCAATTTTTTATGATCAAAAAGCTTTAAATTTATTTACGCGTTTGTTTGTACCGAATAAAATGTTAAGTAAAAAATCAATAGAATACATGTAGCGCAGTTTACCACTCATATTATTCAGTTTTATTTATATGCTAATCCAAAATAGGGAAACTAAGTTTCCTTGTAAGGTTGGCAGAAAATTCTAAAAATTGATTCCACAAGAAAGCTCGAGAAAGCCTTCCCACATCTACCATCGTCTACCCACATTCATGTACCTAATACATGTATGTATATCTCCCACATTAATTGTTACATCACTTTTTCATATCATGTTCCTCATTACCAAAAGCCCACGACTTTTTCATCCAGCCAAAGAAACTTCAATTAAATCAATAAATGTAAGAGCAGATATCATAGTTCAAAACATCATGTTAATATGCAATCCTGTCACCGAAAAAGAATCGAAGTTAAGATATATGACTTAAGCTGTTGTGTAATAAACTGTAATTGTATGGCTATGTGGCTTTTATGTTACAAGGACGCGATATTTTACTGCCAAAATACCGTCGTGGAATGATTATGTATAAACCATGAAAATGAAAACTAATTTCCAATTTAAAAATCACGCACATGTTCTGTTACTCTACAAAATGCAACAAAGAAATAGTTTTTCATGTATATTGACTCTTAAAAATATTTAATTAGATTACATTCGTCATTCGTTCAAACTACTCCTTCGACTTCGGACAAAATTTCACAGTTATCAATAATATTTTGCCAATATCATATTTACTTAAGGTCGTTAAAGTATTACTAAATGCGTCCCACATAAGTTCTCGAGTTCCAGATTTCCAAATCATTCACGCATTTAATTGTCATGTGCATTTTACTTTTTACCGAAGATGTGCGATGATGAGATGAGAAAATCATCCAAAATAAAATATCTTTGTTGCTTGGTTGCTTCACATTTTTTTGCAATGCTGGTCGATCCCAAGAAAATCCTGCTGATAACAAACAGCTAGAGTTATATACATACATACATGCATACGTACAAAAATATACTCATCACAAATCATTCACTGCACCCACATCCGTGTCATCAACTTTAAATACTTTTAAATTCATCATAATAAGTAATCACCCGCATGATCAAAGCGTTATTAATAAATTTACATAATGTACGTACACGAAAGATCTTCAAGTTTGTTTGGACATTAAAACAGCAGGTAAATGTGTGTAAATCTATAGATTTTATGAAGAGGTGTAGGTATGGCTCAGCAATTTAGCAAATATTGGTTTGATTAAAAGAATCTGGCAAAGGTTTGTTCAATAAAAGAGGAGTGATGATGGGAAGAAAAGAAATATGGGTTCGTATTTTTTTAAATCCTGCTAATTTTTTTAAAAATCATGAGTATATTTTTGCAAAGCGGATGTCAGTAAAATGTTTAATTAATGAGTGACGACAGGTTATATTATGAATCCGTAAACTTCTGCATTTGCTTAAAAAGTTTTATCATGCAAATACAATTTATAATTTTTCTGTCAAGTCAACTAAATAAATTTACCAGACGTAAAAAGCAGCATTTTGAAAATCATGCAAAATTGCTGTTCCGAAATGAAATGGGAACAACGTAAGTCAAGTAAATAGCAAAGATCCGTAAAATTCTGACGAGCTGTAAAATCAAATTAAACGACTCTATCCTTTATAATTAATGCCTTGTAAAACAGTATTCAAGTAGGGCACAAAAATGATTTAAATTCGTAAACCAAATTTGAGCTCATACTTCAGAGAGAGTTGTGCTATTTTTATGTGTCATGCTGTATAACTTACAACTTAGCACTTAGTATGTATTTATTAAGTGGATACCATCCACAAAAAGCTTTTAAATAGCAATCATTTACATAATGGTGGAATATAGCCCAAAATAAGAAAAAATCTCATTTTTTAAAATAAATTATGATGACGTAATCCAGTACAGTGCAAACCGGGAACCGGCAACCACCCAAAGCTTGATGAATGGTCTCTGCAGTGTCCATGTTCTCATTGCTCATTGCTGCTGATGACAATCATGTAGCGTATAACCATCTTCGTCACAAAGGTGTCCCCATACCAGATTATACACACTATTATTTGTATGCATGTACATATATATGTAGGTAATAGGTAATATATTATTAATAACATAAATAATTAATAATAGTCTATTCAACTACATAAGCAATAAGAATTATCGTAAAAACATCAAAGTTCATTTTTCTTTAATTCCACCATTGCAATTTATTGCAGTGCAGCAATAAACGAGATTGGGGGATGGGTTATTTTAATAGTTCATTGAAAGGTGATGAACTCATATTTTACACAAGACAAGATTCTCTGGCGGTCAACTTTGTACTTTGCTCATTTTTAGTTCATTAAAAAACGTTAAAACGTACGTGACATAAGCATTATAAGAAAACAGTCATGCCTAAACATATTATACGGCATGGTATGTGCATTAGGCAATACAGCAGAACCGCTTGTTTTTTTTCCCCAAACGATTATGATGATGATGATGAATGAACTTACCGGCCCAAAAATGATCTTTGTACAAAAATATTCAAGTAACTAGTTCATCGTAATGTGAAGTAAGTCTACTCTCTTAATGGCTAGAAAGTCAAGTGCCATGCCATATGCCATGCCATTTATACTGGTGACACAATGCACAAAAATGCACTTTGCATAATAAGTCATTGATCACCGTTTACAAGAGTTTCTTTCATCTTTTATCTCTCATCGCAAGTTTTTCTTTACGGGTAATTGAATAAGTTTATTGGTTGTTTGTTAGCTATCGCATCGAAAAGTTATCTTGTTAAATCTGTTCAAGTTCATCGTAAAAGAAGAATACATAAATTGATGATTTATTTTTAAAAAATTCTTGTAATTGGGAAAGTTTTTCCATGTTCCTGTCCATTTCTATTTTTCCTTAGCCCTTCCTCCACCTTTTCACGTAGTAAAATGAAAAATTGCATTCCGTCGCATTGTAGACAAGTATAAATCTGTTTATAAAAGCAAGCTTGTAAAATGTGAAAATTTCACATTTTTCCACAATAAAAAGTATTTTTACAAGTCTTAAAACGAGATTCCTCCTACATCATATCATCATCCATCCAGCTAAAAGAAATTTTTTATTACCGATTGTTGTACATTAATTGTCTCTCTCTCACGAACGAAGGAGCAGTGTTCTTTGGCAGTCATATAAAGTGACTGTTTTTATGACCGTCAACGTCATCATTACCATAATAGTATCACTGTTGCGATTCCTCACGTGAAGCAAAAGTAACACATTTTATAGTGGCATTGTCATGTCACGGTAAGGAATTAAAATATGCATGGTATATAAAATGAAGTCATCTTTTTCTCAAACAAGCCTGTCCTCCGTACAAAAGACGGAGAAATTATACATATGTCACATTTTGACATTACAACAAATATCCACACAACAGGTCAAGCCTCACAAAGGAACATGCACATATATTACATATATACATTACATTATTATACACGCAAAAATTTATGCTCAACACACAATGAATGGTCAAAGTCACAACAACAATAATTACAACAATTATATAAACACAAAAACATACTTACATTGCAATAAAAATCATGATGAAATTATGGTTATCACAGATCGTCATTGCATATTGCATAAATGTCTTGCACACCCTCATATTATAGAAGAAGAAGAAGAGAAGAAGAAGAACAGTTTTCTAAAATTCATGAACGAACAAAACTTGTCCTAGTATATTGTTAAAAGCTAGCGTTGTACAGTGTACACATTGTATTTCATTCCAAAGCAAATAAATGCATGTTATATATTTATCTCTAAAAAATATCATTTCAAATTCCATAAGCAAAGTAATAAAATAAAAATCAACCTACAGCAATATAATAGAGGTAATAATAATAATAGTAATAATAATAATAGGCAAGCCACACAGACAATAAAATTGATACTCACTCCTGATCATGATGGTTGATGATGACCATGACCATCGTAATTTAATGTAATGTGAAAAATATACACTTTTGTATTGCTTCTTCGTCAGCAGGGATCCAGCATAATTACAAATCCACAATACAAAACATTATAAACAGTTTTTGTGATTTACAATTACATGTATTCTGAGTTTTTATAGATATATGCTGTACATATTATATGCATGTATGTATGTATTATGTATAAAATAGGTGTCTATACTTTATTCATGAGATAACCCAGTGTAGGTAATTACATGTGTGAGGATATAATAATAATATAACATTATTATTATATAGTCGTGCTTTTTTTGGACACTAAAATAAAAACTATGTCCACGTTGAACCTTCTTTTTATTGTTATGATCTTACAATTTGCAATTACATTTTCTCCAAGCATGTTTTCTTGATCATCATGATAAAGATGATGGACGAAAAAGATATAATAGTTTAAATTACATTGTAAATCTTCGAAACAAAATATTTTTACAGTGAGACTACTATCACGGTCACAGTAAGAAAAGAAACCCGAAACCTTCACAGAGAGAGTCTCATCATCATCATAATCCTATTATCTAGCTGCTATTATTATTCCCATTTTTCCCATTAGCATTTCCATGTCTTAGATCTAGCTGTTTGTGTGTGTGTGTGTGTGTGTGTGTGTGCATGCCTCAAACAAATAGCGATTTAATAAGCAATATATAGAAGCACTAGTAATAGTTGTTGTTATAGTAGTAAAATACGTAGTAAAAAACGTGCAGTTTGTCAAAAATGACATCATGTTTTAATTTAACAGAAAAGACATGACATCACTCACTCCACTCAACACAGCAACTCACCAAGTTAAGCAACAACATCAGATCATCATCATCAGACCGACATGCAACAACAGCATATTTTACTATATAAACGTAGTATACCTATATAAACCCGATATATTTATGTATATAATAGTAATATATGGTATGTAGCATGTAGACTACTGCGTCTAATAGTGGTAACCTCTTTTGAAAGACATTCTCCTGGTCTGACACAAGCAAAAAGGCAAGGCAAGGTAAGCAAACGTCCGTCCACGTCCGAGCCACAGCCTCCTTCAACTTTTACTAGACTCCTCTGCCAAAAACTACTATACTTGCTAAACTGTGATGATGATGATGATGTTGATTATGCCTCTCTTGTCTTTACTACTTTTTACTACTACTTCCATTTTAATTATATTATTCCTTTTACAATGAAAACTCAACTCAACCATCCAACAAAAATGTATCCTTATAAGTATATAATAGCTTATCTATATAACCCACAGTCATTATAAGCATATATATATAGCTATAAACTGCTCATACACATTATGTGAAATAGTAATATTCATGATCATCATCATCGCTTCATCTTTATAAAACGGCATTTTATTTCTATATTATTATCATATACTTTTAGTTCCCATCTAAAAGTGGTAATGATCGCATATCATCATCATCATCATCATCACATCAAATCCCCACACGTACACTAGCATCTAGGTAGAGCACTATAGATCGCCTTTCAGAGTAATTTTTTTTTTGATCACACCACATGGCCCGGCTTTTTTGCCATTTTCAATCATTCCATTCTATTGCACTTCAACGCTACTACGTACTTTAAAAGAAAAGTATTGTAATCTATTGCTGCTATTGCGCTGCAAAAAATATGAAGAACATTCTTGTGAAAACTACAACAGTCATTAGCACGAGGTTCGCGATGATGATGATCATCATCATCATGACGATGATGAGATGATCCTAATTTCCATTATCGTCATTATTACAAGAAATGATAATGAAACACTCCTTTTGAGCTTCCTCCTCCTCCTTCCTTATATCCTACATCTTTTTGACGACTCCTCAGGTATTTTGCCTGTAGTCAGTGCTATGCCATATGCCACTTCACCAGCTTCAATACCCATATTATATCTTTCACTGTTGCTGCTCCTTTTTGTTTAAGATTTTGTTTCAAATTCTAATAGCCAACTGTATATTACAATAAACCTAATAATAATAAGACTTGGTCCTGGTGTTGTGGGATATAATAATGATAATCTCAATGTTTCGGTATGTTGCAATTTAAGAAGCTGTGCAGTCACAGTCTTTTTCTTTGGCGATATGCATGCCATGCCTATGTACACGGCTATTATTATTGCTCCCTAATGAATTATGATGACGGTGACGGTATATCATCGAATTATCAAGAGATAAAAGAAATTGAAGGCAAAAAAACATGTAGCATTCCTTCTTCTTTATTCTCCTCAGCATTACCTTTATTATCATCATCATCTCACAGCAATCAGCATCATCATCATCACCATCATCGGTGTTCGTATCTTCAATCTTACATACATGCATACATACATATAATACGTGTCTCATAAAATTGTCATGTCTTTCAAACTTTGTAGCTTCATCACAGCAGCAGCATAATAACATCATATTTTTTATATCTTCCATCCTGTTTGTTCCGAGAATTATATCCCGTCTCCCGTTTTTTTTTGACATGGGTCATCATCATGAAAAGCAGCCCACAGTACACTAAACTGTGAGCACCCTATATCTAATCAAATATTATTTATAGAAAAATTTTCCCTTTGCATTCTTTGAATCCAAAATCCAAATCATGAACCGCTTGAGAAAACGATGATTACGGATTGCCACAATCAACGCAGTAACGTAATCACAATAATAGCTGTACATCTTCAATTCAAGCAATAATAATCGTAGTATCGTCGTTCGTCAGAGCGGAGTTTCATTAAGCAAAACGACACAGCCAACAACTCTATGCGTTTGGCACAAGGCAGGATACATCTGTAGTATTTATTTACCTAAGTGTCCTTGTTCAATGGTTGTACAACAAAACAAGTCACTCACCACCACCATCACAAGAAAATCAAATCCCATTCCATTTTTTTTTGTTCCAATTGACAGCAAAAGTTCAAGCACACTCAACAAGTGTGTCTGCTAAAGTCTACAGAGGAATTTTTGTCTGTGCCCGTGACGTGCTCGCAGAAAAAAACACTTTTTACGAAAACCAACGACTGAGTGAGCTTACAATAATACATAATATGTATATCGCTCACGTTAGAGAGGACTGCTACCACCACCAACAAAACAACAAGAAAAATCTATTTACTGTTTAGATAGGTAAAGATAAGTGATTATACAAACACTACAGATTATTATTGTGTTGCTCATGCTTATCATACCATGAGAATGTTAGTCACACAAAAACTCCAACCAATTCGCTCGCATTTCTATTTGTTTCATCATCACCATCCCCGTTAAATCTTCCAAAAGTGGTACGTTTCCAAATGACAACAAATACACCATTTTGTGCACAATATCAAACATCAAACAATGTTTGGGTATCCTGACAAATAAATCCAAAAGTTTCCGTGTGCACGACACAAAATATAACTATTTACTACTTACTTACGTGCCTAAACTTGCATACTACTACGCTTTTTAGCTTGCAGTGTCGTGCCAAAAAAAGAAGTGTGACTAAAATTTAATACATTCGCTGCTGTTGGTTTACTCTTAAGAGTTGAGTGATAGTGACTTTGTAGTTTTTATATGTGCATAATATCAGCTATAAACGCTGACAAGTTCAGTAATCACAGAAGAAAAAAACAGACAATAGACAATCGTCATATCATCATCAACTTACCAGCTAAATACCGCATTGCTATATAGGTACTCATTTATTTTGCTTGCGTGTCTTTTGGAAGGACGTGCTCGTTCATTGTAATCTTGACTTTTAGCAAAATAATCATAAAAACAGTATATATATATATATTGAAGTAAAGAGTGGAGGCACTCACAATTAGGTATATACCTATTAGTATTTTCAAAGTGCTATATAGTACGCTATGGTTTTCATCAAGTTTTGGTTTGCCTAAAAAATACCCCATCCATGAAAAACGAAATCTTTGTTTCTTTCTTCTTCTTAGATTATTTTCTACTTTTTCTTGTCAGAGAATGACCAAAGTAATTTTTTCTAGTGTTTTTTTTTGATTTTTTATGTCTTCATTAAAGTTTTAAAACTTGCCAATAAAATCTAAGAAATACGCCGTGCTGTGAAAAAAAGTGTACATTTTTTTATTAAGTTAAATATTATTCTACAAAAGTAAAACCATATACTTTAAAAGCCCATGTAAAGTTTAATGTCAGCGATTAACACTTTTAAGTTTGGCATTCAAAATCATAGTTACCATTCATCCTCTTTGAGCAAGAAGACGAAGATTGAATATAACGTATTAAAACACACAAATTCACTTTTTGAAGAGGCGTCAGCGTCACAAACATCATCATCATCATCGACATCGTCTCAACATCGCGCGCACACAACACACATTCAACACGATAAATCGTAACATACGAACACCACCAGCTACGTACTTAGGTACATATCTCATCTCTGTTGTCTGATTTTACAACTTTACTTTAAAACAGCGTGTTTTTAGTGAAGACGTCTTCTTTAAGAGTTTGAAACTCTCAGACAGAACGTCTTAATCAAGTCTTAACGTCTACATTGTATATATAGCATACATGCATGCAGCATAATTTGTTGGCGTGCGTAGTAGTAAAGTTGTATATATAAAGCGCAGCGAATGAACTCATCATGGGATTCAGTTATCGTGTAAACTTTTGACTGAAATGAGTTGCCTGTGTGTATCTGTATAGTAAAAAAAAATCCAGGATATTATGAATTAGTGATATAAAGCAAAGTGTATAATTAAAGTAATCAGAGTTAACTGGAACACAAAAGCCAATAACCGACAACAAAGCAGAAAAAAACCACAACAACAACAACAAATGAACAAAGGAGTACGCGCTATCTAAAAGATAATCAAACCAATCAGAGTTCTCGTGAAACCCAGTAATATCAATATCATCATCGCAGAATCAGGAAGCCTTGCTAGTGTGCAAGCTTTGTAAGTAGGAATGGGAACATTGTAGTCATGAAATAAATTGATTAGTCATTTATTGGTCCATCCCTAATAAATTTCAGGCAAAATGATTTAAAAATATTTACGCAAAAACTTTGCACAGATAGGCAAACGTTTTTGTATTACCTACATTTGTTTGTGGTAGAGTTACCTATATATCGCGTCATTTCTTTATATTATAATAATAATTATTGTATATACATATTTATATACGAAGGAGACGACCAAAAATACGTGGTTTTTATATCTGCTCATTCATCATTAATTCATGCTTAGCACGTATATATCAACATAAATATATAAATCAAGAGGAAAAACAGAAGGAGATTTTTGAAGGATTTCCACTCGACTTTTTGTGCTCATCGTGAACAGTGAACACTAAATAATTTGCTTCAAAAAAAAAAGTTTAACTTAACTGACCAGTGGTGACTGTTACATTGTTGGTGCTTTGCTTGCATAGGTTTGGTCAATGCTGTTGTGATCTCATCATTATCATTACCATCCTTACCACCACCAGCAGCTAGAAAACAGGAAATGGAAGTTTGCTGTGGCTCAATGAACATCAATCCTTTACTTATTGATGACGTAAGTTACCTTACTTGCTTAAAATAATTTGTCCATGTAATATCCATCCTACCATTCCTCTCACGAAATTAAACCATAAAATCAGTTTTTATGAAGATTCCATGCTGTTCTTATATTCCTAAATGAAATCAACATATGTGTATTATTGCTTGTCTATGAACTCATGTTCTTATACTCTAATATCCTGTTTTACTCGGATTTTATGGTTTATCTCATGCTGGGAAGATGATAGAATGATACAATCATAAAATTGGGTTTTATTGGTAGTTACTTTATTTCTGTACACTTTTATTTTCATTCTTTGTTTATTTACATTTTTTTCAGGTTGTAGAAACAATCTTTGAATATGTGAAACTTTCAGATTTAAAGCGCTGCCGTTTGGTATGCCACACTTGGTGTCGAAATGCCAACAAGCATTTACCCAACAAGTGTAAACAAACTGTGCTTTTTGGAGATGGGAAAAAACAATTTGACACGTTTTTAAAACTAGCCCAGGGTTCATTTTACCCCTTGCCCCAGAGAAAAATTACCCTGCAGTCATCAATTCTCACACTAAATAGATCTCAAAGCCTAGAAACATTCTTTACAACTTGTGGGAATTTTCTGCATAGCTTGTATATCACATATCAAGATGAATCCCATCACATTACCGCTAGTAACAATTCGGCTGTAAATACATCTGAATACGACAACTACTTATTTCCAAGTTTAGCAGAGTTACCAGCTCTCAAGCATTTTCATTATGAGGAGCTACCCTCATCAGATTATTATGGAGGAGGAGGGGAATATTACAGTTTATGTGCAAGCAGGAGGTCCTGTCTCAAAGGTCACATCCTTTTTGATAAATTACTACGCGTCAGTGTAAATCTTGAACGATTGGATTTGGTACTTCAAGATACCGACTTGTCCAAGACTGAGAATCACTTCTTGAGCCTAGTCAATTGCTCAAAATCGTTTGGAACGCTACGCCACTTGCGAACTCTAGTGCTCAATTTGCCGTTACAAGACTACCATTTTGAGTTACTTGGGAAGGCTGGTCTTCTCAACGTCTCTAAAATTCAATTACGATTTCAAAATGAAAGGTGCAGTGTGACTAGTCCTTTGAAATTTTTGGAGTGTTTTGCCGGCTCGTTGAAAACCCTCAGTACAAACGTTTGGATGAGAGGATTCTCAGACAGAAAGATTAGCTGTTCAGAAGAAGATCTGGTAATTCCATGTTTACCCAAACTGGACACTTTGGAAATATCTCAGTGGCGATCATTTATCGGTGATCACTACAATCGGCATAGTCATCATCATCCCTCCGCCGCCGGTGGTGGAGAAATAACGTCAAACCTTTTACCTTTCAACTTCAGCTACAAAAGTAGTTTTCCCAGTTTGAGGAAGTTGACCTTGCAAAGCCATTCTTGGGAACGATGCTGGAACGCGTTTTTCCCTTTGAAGGAAGTTTGTCATACGCTTCAAGAGCTCAAGTTACCAAAAATGTTGGAGAGTTGTATGGGGATCGTGATACCAAATATTGCGAAAACATTCCCAGAACTGAAGAAACTGGACGTGACTGTGATACCGTCGAGTGTGGACATTTTGTCCGAGATCTATTGCTATTTGTGGAGACTGGAAGAGCTCAGTGTGAATTTTCTGCATGGTGGCACCAGAACCATTAATAATAATAATAATAACGTGGGTGAAGGTGTTGGTGTTAATATTTTTCGTGGCAGAAGTTCATGTATTGATTACGTGATGACAGGAATACCGGAGGCGATTTGTAAGAGGATTTATTCTGAAGATAAAATTCCCCATGTGCAGGTTGACTTGTTGGACACGGGGTACTCGTTGACTAGTCTCAAATGTAAGTGTTCAATACTACACAACATTGCTTGAGATTCCTAGCATTACTTGGCAAAATTGATTTATGTGAATTGATTGATGTATGCAATGACGCAGAAAAAAATAAACAATATATGCAAGTCACATACAAAACTCCTTCGTTGAATGCACCAATAATTATGCCCTTAAGCATCAGCATCAGAAGAGAGAAAAATCTATTATATGAATGGCCATTATGAGGACGCTTTGGCTATAATTATTTGATTTTTATTTGCGATTACAGATTTAAAAACATTACAATTGAAAAACCTGTCTAGCGTCAATTATGGTATACCACAATTTACTGACATCACAGGATATTTGGCGCTGCTCAGAATGAAGAGACTTAGAACATTGTACATTTGGAGATCTCAGGTTACTATTTAATAATTGATATGAAAACGTACATTTGCATGAGGAAATTCATAGGTAAATTTAAATTAAGCGAATTATATATAAGTTAACAACAATGTCTTGTTTTTCTCCCATTTGCAGATGTCGGATGAATGCATTTCCGAGCTAGACAAGCATTTTAAATTAAATTTACATCCAAACTTTTAAAATAAAATAAACTACTTCATAGTTTTCCACATATATCATTCCACCGCCCTTCACCTCAGCAATTTTTTAATGCAAAAGCGTCAATCATAATGAGTTTACATTCCAAGAAGTAAGTGAGGACGTTGATGTCGTTGTTGTCGGAGGACAGTACCAGCAACTGCAGCAATGCACGCGAGAATGAACGCAGCATTACAAGCTAACGCGGAACAGAAAGCGTGCCCTTCAAAGTTATGTGTGACCTCTGAGCTAAGATAATTACTCCAGAAGTAGACACTGTTTTTAGGATCCCGGTACTCATGTGCTTTCAGCATCACAGCCAAGGCAAAACTTAAAGTTGACAGGACAAAAATGCACATTCCGGCGGCCATCCAAATTAGCCATCCCAGGTTCCTCAGCTTCCAGAAGAGGATTACATTTTTACAATAATAAAAAACAACATGAAAATGAGCAAAAACAAAATTAATCAATCATCAAATAGATTGACGTTTATGACTTTTGATATTCAACCTTTTATAGTACTACTTATATAATAAAAAATGGAAAAGTAATAAAAAATGTTTTCCTTATCAGTCATCGTTTTTATTACCCCATTCATTCGATTAAGAAAACATTAAGAAAAATCCCTAAATTATCCACTCTCAATATTAAACATTAGGTACCTAAAACTTACTTGAAGTGATTTTGAATTATCCATAATAAGGCTAATTAGAGAGGCAAGTGATTGGAGAGTCCCAATTAGAATTCCCAGTGTGGTTGCAATGACCAAAGGAATCGCTGACTTCATCCAATTTGAGTTTTGAAATGGCTCACGGTAAACATGAGCAAACGAGTTGTTCTTTTGTGAGTTTTGTTGGATCAACAGGTACAGGGTTTGATTCAGCAAGATGGCGGATACGGTTGCCAGACAAATTCCATTAATCTTGAAGATAAATTAAAGTAGTTTCACAAATCCCACATATGTATGTATGATTTATTTTGTATGTTAAGTTTAACACCACTGTCATGTGTGCATACCAAAGTAAACAAGCACAAAAACCAGCAGCAGTTTTTTTCCCTAATTCTAAACATACCCCAAAACTATTAATAAACAAGTATATATACATACACAGTATATACACAGTTACTTATCTTAATATTTTAGAGGAATACACAGGATTTATGATTCAGTGAAATTTATTTTAAAGACCGCAACGTACGGAACCTTTTTCTTCAGTAACATGATATCGTACAAAATAGTATTGTTACATTTGGGAGTAAACATGACAGTCTGATTATATTACTGCGCGTATTTACTATCCAAGCAAAATAGCTATACACAGGTTTTTACGCGTTTTCACAATCCGAAATACCATAATTATGTATCATGATGACATATATGATATTAATTAGAGACCGACAAATGATGCTCGCGCACAAACTTGGGTAGGTAGAAGGTATACACACACACATCATCATATTATAGCGCCTTTAGTACATAAAACCACCATTTCCAAATTGCCAATGTCAGTTTTTTTTGCATTATGAGCTGTGAACATGAAGTGGATTTTGCTATAATATGTAATAATTTGGGTCAGTGAAATAAATAGCGAAAGTAACGAAGAAGTATAAAAGCAGAAAATGAAAGTTATGAAAGTAGCAGACCATACTATTAAGCGAATCCATTAGAACTGACGCATGACAGTTTTTTTTAGTCGAAGGGCTTATGAACGCTCTTTGCTTTGTAATGGGACTATGGGACAATTGGATAGTCTCATTATTTTTTTAGCAAGGCAAAATACATGTTGAGCCAGCATAATGAAAAAAAAGTAAAACAAACACAGGATTAAAACGACAATAAGAGAAGAGCCCATGAAAAAAGAAACAAAATATCAAAAAAAAAGTAACGAGAGAAAGAGCACAAGCCATATATAATATGCATGTGCAAAAACATAAATGACAAGACTTACAGTAGTAGCTTTTGTATATTATTGTGTGTATGAAATCTTTATTATTATAATATAATGGAATTTCATCTACAATAATTCTACATCATAATATAATTTTTGACGCTAAAAGATAATAAGTATCATGAAACGTACTACTTGGGTGTGGTCACGGTGGCTGGTCTCGTTGGATCTAGTAGATTTACCTTGCCTTGTGATCGTGTTCATGTTGGTCTACTTTATATGTATTTTTATGATTGTTAGGCATAAAAGAAAGAAAAAAGGATGATGAGGTGAGCAAGATTACCAAATGTCATCACATTGTATTATATTATATCGTCATCCATTACCATCACGTTTTATTAAAAAAACAAAAGTTGTTTTCTATCCTCAAGTTAAAAACTGTCATTGCCCTCTTTGTATTTTAATTTCATGTTTTTTTATTGGATCAATAATAATTCAAGATCAGAAAAAAATTTGCTACTTCCAATTATACAATTTAGAGGTGAAACTATGTGTCAATTCAACAAAATAAATTCCAATCGCTAAACTTGCACCCGCAATTAACACAAGAAACAATGAAAGCGTCTGGTTCAATGATAACTCCAATGATGGACGTTCCTTTCGACTGCAAAAGTTTGATGATTCAAACTGTTTGCCGTAGGTATGTTGGTGACGAAAATTGATCCCATATTCGATAAGCTGCAGTATTCTTGGACATGAATATAAAATTTGATGAGTTTTGAATTTTAATGCGGGAAATTCTAGTTTTTAATCATCAAGTTTCTTATCCAATAATTCTGCTTACTTCCAATTAATGGCTTCTCGAAATTTAGAAGTTTTCTTGATGTACATAGACCGAGGAGATTTAATTTGTGAGGAAAATGAGGAAACGCTACAAAGCTTGCTTGCATAATTGTGAGAAAGCTGACCATGTATGAAAAATCCGTCGGGATGAGTGAGGAAAGCATATCTTGGATCTCGTTTGCCCTCACCTATTACTTTAAGCATGGCATCATCTCCACTTTGGAAGTTGCTTACAGCTTTTTGTACAAGTTCGTTCATATTTGTCACATTCTGCAAAATCATAGTAAAGGTGAAAGGGACACATGTATGAATGTATGTCTGGTCAAAAAAAATACCGTATAAATTAAAACGGACAGGAATATGTTATGTGTAATAAATTGAAGCTGAAAACAATACTACTAGTTTAAAAGAAAAATTCAAATAAATTTTTTCCGATTAACTACAAAGTATTTGATGCTCGTAAATTTTTAAAATACAGATTAAAAGTTTTAAAAGTATGAATATACAATACTTGAAAAATGCGTTGCACATGTATTTCTGCATAACTGCTCAGGGTATATTTATATTTCAGAAGATCCTCTGGTGACTTAATGACATCGTTCTTCACCGATAAGAAAGCCATAATTTTGGCTGTATATGCTGCCAAAACTATAGCACTTAGGCACATTGCCGAAAACATTCCAATCCTGAGAGATGTGGGTACTGTCGCTGCCTCCGGTCCTACTCGAGGTATAGGGAAATCTATGGTATCACGGTTTAATAAATTTCAAATGAAATATATGCATAAAATACCAATGCCTCGTATTATTGTAAATTACAATTTGTAATCATTATACAATGCAATGCATGTAATAACGAACCCTTTCCACTTATGACACCAACTAGCCATAATAGCAAATCTGCTACTATAAAAAGTTCATGTTCCGAAGTTTCAGAATGTCCGAGAGTGTTGTTTACCCGATGTTTATAAATATACTGAACTACACGACAAACAAAAATGGAGAAAATCCAGAGGGCCAGTAGAGCCAACCAAGTTTCACAACGTAAAGGCCAAAATAACAAAATCTTAATAGACTCCGGTGGCGGGGGCCGGAAGTACACATTGGATGACATTGCCACGAGGGGAAATAATAATGCTACAGGCCTCTCCGTGTCTTCGTTTATGAAACTCCAATGATTTGTGCGTAATATTGCTTCAAGTTCAACAACCCCTTCTTCCATCATGCTCCATGAAACTCCCCACCTGTACGTGTAGTAATGCTCCAATCTATAAAAGCCATTTAAAACTTAATTCAGAGTCTGAATTTCAGAGTGTATATCTGAAACCTCAATTGCTTACGTCAAATTTAAAAATTCCTTGAGGTCCCATATGACAGGAACTCCACCACCTTCCAAATGTAATACTGTTCCATTGGAAAGTTTTTAAAGTGCCCCCAGCGACTTGTTCAGAGTCTTCAGTTAACAGCTTGAAGTAGAAAAACAGAACACGTAATAATAAATGTACACCGCAAGATGTAAATATTGCATATTACTTCGTCGTCGTCAGTGCGTTCAATTAAAAAAAAACGTGTAGATACCTTAAAAACGACCTTCAATGATTTTCCATTAAGTGACTCTAAATTTTTTCTCCAATTAGAATGCAATTCATTTTGAAGCCTGGCTTCCATTTCAGGCTTGTCGTTGTCAATAAATTGAATGTCGTAATTTGTATTAAAGTCTACCAAAGTCAAATTTGTTTGGAACGTAAGTGGAATTAATATTAACAAGCAGGTGACTGCTACTGCAGCAGCATTTGAAATCATTTTTTAATAAAAAAACATGCACGAATGACCGTTATATTAGACATATATGTGGCGACTAGCCACTGGCGAGTATGGCGAATAATAAAATAAAGTTGTTAATCGCGTTTTCTCTTGAGCCTCGTGTGGTATTCAGACAAGCAAGCTGTTAAAAAATAAAATAAATAAGTAATTTACATTCGGGTTTTATTTGAATAAATAGGCACAAGCAGTTTTTTTTGCGTAGTATATGTAATGAAAACATAAATAAATGGATGTCATTTTGGGACAAGTGTATATACGGGAAAATTGGTAACCGTTAAATAAGTTATTGACATTCAAGATTTTGTACAAAAAAGTTATTTGCGGACTGATGACTAGAAAAACATTGCACAGTAAGTACATGAAATGGTGCAATGTAATTTTATAATTTCAGTTAAGAGTGTTAAGACGTTTTACTCTGGTTTATTTATTATTTTTCAATCTTAATGTTACAAAACATGACTAGAAAAACATTGTACAGTAAGTACATGAAATGGTGCAATGTAATTTTATAATTTCAGTTAAGAGTGTTAAGACGTTTTACTCTGGTTTATTTATTATTTTTCAATCTTAATGTTACAAAAGATAAATATACAGAAGATAAACATTGGATTGTACTTTGGAAGATAAAACATTTGATTGTACTTTATAGTGTTTGTTTTACATTTACTTTGTTAAATAAAATGCAATAAATAAGAAATAGAATAATAAAAGTACAATTTTCCAAGAAAATAATGTCAACGTAATGTTACGCCTATTTTTTCCTTTTTTCGGTAAACATTCCAAAATGTTTCAAATTCCCCCAATTCCGTACCCTTCCACATTCCACAAATGCTACTACAAATTTCCCAGATTTTTTTTTTTTAATTCCAAATTTTATAACGGAAGTAAGCGAATACTATTTCCTCTTCTACGTGTTCCTAACTTGTACATTAATAACTGATCTGTTGGGTAAAACAATTTTATTACTTGTAAATTTCCAAATTTTATAACGGAAGTAAGCGAATACTATTTCCTCTTCTACGTGTTCCTAACTTGTACATTAATAACTGATCTGTTGGGTAAAACAATTTTATTACTTGAATAAAAATCTCAATCAAAACTGCAACCGAGGCTCCTACCATCAACAAAACGAATGCAAATGAAAGATGTGTGTTTGAAAGTGATGTAAAAGCAAGAAAGTTATGTTCATCGCAATTATATTCAAATTGTTTTCTATAATTTGCTTGATAGCGATAGTTAAGTCCTCGTTCAAGAAGCTGAACAATTCTGAAAGGAAAATCCAGGTATACATGTTATATACATGGAGCTAGATATGTACATATATTTTACAAGCAGAGTTAAAACTTAATTATCATTTTAAGTGATTTCTATTGCGTACTTGACATTTATCCGTTCTCGATAAGGTGATCCTTTCGTCAAGTACATGGATTGGGGTGTTTTAACTCTGGAAGCAAACGAAGAAACAGAACAAAGTTCATAAGTAAAGTTAAGAATATGTTGTCCCTCAACATGAAATGCATCTGGATGTGTGAGGAAAGCAAATCGAGGATCCTTTTTCCCAGGAGCGACTACCTTCCTAGTAGCATCCGTACCTCCCATGAACTTTCTCTCAAAAAGTTGGCGAACTTTTTTCGGATTCTTTTAAATTAAAAGGGCAAACTATTATTACATTCTGCAGACTCCAAAATGCTCCATGATGTTTCTTAAGACCATCACAAAGATGTAGGTATATATAAAACCAAAGTGCATGAATGCATACATGATTGTTACATCGTATTTACATGTACCTTGAAAATTCTTTCAAAATGGAAATCACTGTAGCTGCTCATTGTATATCCAAATTTGATCAAATCTTCGGGAGACTTCACATCATTCTCATTTCTTGCAAATATCGCAGCTATTTTGGCAGTATATATTATTACAACAAGTGAAGACAGTGAAGTTGCTACTAGAATGCCAAGGTACTGAAAACAATGAAGATTTCTAGTGACGCTGAAGATGAGTGACGGGGGCGTTTGTATCCTGTGCAATTCTGTTGACACAATGCAAATGCAGTAAAACCGTAATATTAGGCGACCAATTTTAAAATGTCTTTCTATTGTCAAATACCATTGTGAAAATAACGACCCCGCATAAACTGGATCATTTGAAGGAAAACATGGGAAGATGTTTTAGTTTTCGGGTCATGCTCATGATGATCTTTCCATTTATGTTCGGATGAGATGTCGACTTTTTCAATAAAAAGATTAATTTTGTACACTAAAATCGTACTGATAAAAATACAGGCAAAAAACGATGCCCAAACCTCAATTATAAATGGGCGTAAAATTGTACTATGAATATATTCAGTCAGTGGTGGCCGAAAATATATGTTTGACCTACAAATGCATGAATTCAAAATGGTTCCTTTAGCACAACTTTTGGTAAAATGTTACAATGTTTAAATGATGACTATATGATGAGGTTACTCATACGGCATTAATACAAGTGGGTGCAAAAAGTCAAGTCCCAGCCCTGCATTTAGACCTTGCTTCACCATCCCTTCTGACAGTGACATGAGTGGAGCTCCCCAACTCAAAGTTCCATTCGCAACAAATTCCAGCGCAGGGGTCCAGTCATGGAAGTACATTTCGAGACTTTTTTGTTAGGACATAGAGTTCAAATACGATCAACGATATAATAAATCTTGGACCAATTTCATCTATAATTTTTGTATGAGGTGTCTTTGTACCTGAAATTCAAACTTTCTTGAATGTCCCAAATTACTGGTATGGTACTTCCGTACAGGCGGAGGGTACTTCCATTTTTTAAATTGATATAGCCGCCAGAATCTTCCGGAGATTCGCTCAACTGCAAGAATGACGAAGGGTCGAGATAACTTTATATTAAAAATCATAATGTACGTGCACAAACGAAATCTGATTGTCATTTACATAATAAACTTATAGTCTGCATCAACTTACTTTAAAAACAATGCGAAGGGAATTTTGAATTTCATCACTAACGGATATCTGATTGCATCCAGTTGACATATTCACCGATTTATTTTCCAAATTGAAATTAAAAACTTTGAAACCCCCCGGGAAGACAACGGCTGGGGTACAACAAGAGGATATCTACAAACCTTATATAGTCTATTCATTCTCTTTAGTCTATGCATGTGTCCACTTGATAACGAACTTTGTGAATAGCTGAAATGTACCCAGCCAAACAAGACTACATGACAATAACGTCTGGAAGAAAAGCTGAAGTAAGGTAAAAGTAGAGCATATAAAAGTTAAAAGGAAAGCAAATAATCAATACTCAAAATTTAGCCAATTTAGTAAAAAAATACGACGTTCTGTTAGAATGAGGACTCACTTATGGACTTGTGACAACAATTTACAATAATAATAAAAGCAATGTACCTATATTATTATATTATCATACCTACAAAACAATCATGAATAGCTGCTCTTGAATCACCACATATATTATGGTATTCACATGAAATAAACGTGTGGCATATGTGCTACTATTGCTTACTGGTTTCTTATTTTTGTAAGACCCGTTTTTAATGTTGTCTTTGTTAAAGAAGAATACATCGTTTGCATCTGCTATTCATATTATTTTGTATTTGACGATGTTTATCAGCGATAATAACAGCTTGAATTAAAACTCCTTCGATGCTGGCAATTGATTTTGAAGTGCATTCCGCATACCCTGCAGCTTTTATTCTGCCCTTTAATTGAATCCCTGCTTCTTTAGATATCCATCTATTTGATGGAGTGCGGCAGTCAGTCTGGGTTCCTAACACAATAAAAAATGAATGGGAAATTGGGGATTGAGTTGGGTCTCAATAAATAACGTCAATCACAATAGTCACGATGCATACCAACAAGTAGAATTGGTACATTGGGGCAAATTGCACGCAGTTCCGGTATCCATCTTGATTCAACGTTTGAAAAGGAGGTTGTGTTGTTAACTGAATAACATAAGAGAAAGCAGTCTGCCTACAAAAAAGATGTGATGTTACAATGAATAGTAAAAATGTTTGCACTTGACATTTGAAAAATTATGACGATCGTGACAAGACATTTTTACGTTAGTGTAATCTCGAGCTCTCAATTGATCCCATTCCTCCACTCCCGCTGTATCCCAAATTATCACAGAGTATTCCTGATTATCAATGGCTATTAAGATTTCATGGGTTTCACTTCTAAAAAAATATTAGTTTCCGATCTGTACGTTACCTCTTTGTGATTTTTTTAACGATCAATTACAATAATTATGCTTTGTATACTTACATTGTGGGTTGATATGTCAGATAGGGAGACTTCCTTATGTATGATTTACAAATTGCCGACTTTCCAACCATTCTGAAAAGTAAATATTGCGTACGAGTAAAACCTATGTACAACAGTATGTACCTTATAAATAAATGTTTGTTTGTAAAACTTTGTTTTTTTTGCTTACCCATCGCCTACTACTAATATTTTTAATGGAAGAATGGTGGTCGTGTATCCATTTCGGGGTTTTTGTCTTGAGAG
>JAHZNC010002166.1:0-13663 GCA_027744095.1 Zhuqinia jingwanae | reverse complement strand
TATATTGCATATAGCTGTTTTGTGCAAGTGTAATTATTTTGTTTTTGCACAGCTTTTTTTCGCTTTGTCATTACTATAGCTTTCGGTATAATAGGTGTTGTATACAAGAAGGACTTGCTTATGTATTCTACCCTACCTACTGCTCTTAAAGTTTATGTATTCTTCTTGAGTTTCCTTCATTTCCTTTCTTCCTTGCATCAAGTCCACTTTCATTTAGCATTTTATGTCTCGCTCCTTTTTATCTTTTTCCAGTTGCATCCCAGCGTTCATCCCAGGTCCTCTCGTTTTTCTTCCTTCACACTATTCTGGTTTCAAGGGAATATATATGGTGTATAGTAGTAGTAACACGTTTCTAAAATGTAAATGCAAAAACCAACCTTTCAAATGGAAATGTTGCATAAATACAAAATGCACCTCTTGATGTGCGATCAGCTTACAAAGCAGTTTCTTTGAAGAGGTAAAAAGAGTCATCCCTTTTTACCATAACCATGTATGCATTACATGCATACCTATTGCATTTTATATTGCACGTGTCTCGTCATGTATACCTTCGTACGTACTTACATATGCATACAGATATAACCTAGGGTGAAAATGAGACAAAGTGAAGACTCTAAAGTTTACTTTCACTCTGACTGTAAAATATGCAATACCTAATAGTAATGGATACGTGGAAGTGAGCAGGGCCCAGCTGAAATAAGAATTTTAGTCAAACACGGAAAAGAGAAGATGTAATCTATGTAGTTCAACAACGTATTCATCGATTCCAAAAAAAAAATGATGACGATTTTAGTATTCAAGGAAATAAATATACGTTGTCCTATATTGCCTCAAGTTTCTTTACTCGTACCAGCTTGTCCTGTGGGATAAAATATATTATGTTGCATAATATACAAATAGACCCATTTATTATGCATGAATGTATCACAAGAAATTTTTTTGTAAATGGTGTGTCGTCGAGTGCAAGAGATTAAATCACACACACACACACACCTACATAAACTACACCAAAGTAAAAAGTTATACTGGAAGGGGATTGGCCAAAGGTTTTTTTAATAATTCTCTTCATAACATTCTACGTATTTATACGATGTTATGATTCTGAAAATTTGTACTTTTAAATTCATACAAGCAGTTCAAAAGGGCACAGGGTGAATTATTTTCACTGGATTTTCGACGAAATTCTCTATTCTACTTAAATCCCTTCCTTTTTTTTACTAATTATAACTGGAACCGAAGTAGGCTCATAAAATAACGACGAAGGCTCAAGATAAAATTTTCTCATAACTTGTATATAGTTACATATAACCTGTAAACCTTTACAATTGCGCATTTAATTCAAGTAGTTGACAAACAAATTTACAATGAAAAAGTCAAAATCACAAACAAAAGGGATGACGCATGCAAAACCTAAACTGTTTGCAAATTCTTTTGAAATTTTGGAAAGAAAAATAGAAACTGAAGACGAAATTTTAGGTAAACACCAATATAAAAAGGGTTCAAAGAAGAAGGAATAAAAGTGTGCGAAATGTTTAAACACTGTCATCTGCTTCACGCCAACGGATAAAGAAATTCATTGAAAATTGGAGAGAAAGCATCAACAAGCCCGCATCTCACACACTCCAAATCCCAACTCTCTCGTGTATAACTGATGATTTTCCTCTTGGAATGGAGGAGAGTAAACATGACAGTGGTGGCAGCAGTAGCGTAGCGAATGACTGTACATGCACAAATCTTATATTCCTGGCATTAGACAAGAAACTTGAAATAGACATGAATGGTATAGTACATGTTCCCAAACGATGGGTACCAATTTGGCAATTCAATTTAATTGTGAAACTAGAGAAAAAAAGCTGCCGTCAGCTTTATTTGACACCAAACTTCTTGAATATAGAACAATTGTTGTATTTTCCAAGGATTATTCTATACTAAATTTAGGTCTATTTACTTTGTTAGTCTGATTTGCTTACATGATTGCTGTATATACACATATATATGTTGTAGTATATGTAGGCCATATGGGAACCTACATAAAATATACCTATTAATTTCCACGTAATAGCCGGTAAAATGGAGACAAGCTAAGAGCTCTCTGAATCAGAATCATTCCTTCCATTTTCTCTGTNATATACCTATTAATTTCCACGTAATAGCCGGTAAAATGGAGACAAGCTAAGAGCTCTCTGAATCAGAATCATTCCTTCCATTTTCTCTGTTGTCCCTTTTCCCTCTGCTGAAGTCTACACAAAGAGCGCTGAATAGAATGAGAGATTTTCCTGGCTCATTGAAATGCAAATGAATTTTGTCAAAACGCGAGTGTAGATTTAATGGAAGTTGTATAAATATATGCATGAATGTATGTTCTCCTTGTACATATATGTGTACATGCATAATATGCCTGGCTTAGGTTTCATTTCGCTTCAAAATACCCAGTAATTTTTCAGATGTTCACATCCAAGCTTACATACTGAATACATCTCGGGATCTGACCAAATTTAGCTCATAAATGGTAACATGATCATTTTTGTGTAGGTATTTGACGTTATGGCCTACGTAAATATTCGATTGTGTTTTCTGCCTTTTTTTATGTATAAACTACCTAGTATCATTTTAATGAGTCATTTTTTCTCTCTTTTCAACAAAGCTACTTTGTTTGGTTTCCATCCATCAGATATACACCCACTTTGTCTGCGATGTACGTATGTATTGTATTATGTCTGCGACTAAAGTCTGGCTGTTAATTTGATTTGAAATGAAACTTAAAGTTCAAAGATGAATATATTATTATGGATATCATTATAATTATTTTCTAGTAATATGTCCTTACATCCGCTTAACATTACTATGGATCGAAGTATATATATTATGCTTGCTTGTTTAAGAATTTCCGGATGCAGATTATTCAACGCGTGCGAGATTGGGAGGGTCAATAAAATACACATCAACTTGGCAAGATGCAATTCCACATTACTACAGTTTTGTAAGGATAACTTAACGACAAATAGCATTAACAACAATTTAATAATTAAACTAGTGATCATATAAACCAGGTACTCTTGTAGTTTTCACCTTTTCACATAAATTGACATCACTTGGCTAAGTTTAATACTTACGGAAAATGTTCCTTGTTCAATGAGATTAAAGATCACAATTACTAGGTTTGTAAAATTTTACGACATATGAATGAATGCAACTTTCACGTCTCATTTCTTGACACTTTTCATCGTTTACTGATGCGATTATGCATTTAACATTTGGGAGAATAGTATTTCATTCAGTTTTTTTTGCTATAACATTGCAGACGAGTGAGAAACTTACTTTTTGCATCAATGTACTTCAGTAGCTAAAAAGTAATAACGCCTTGTCTGTACAGATTCGTAATTCATAATTCGTATATTATGTATGCATGCAAATACAGTAATGTAATTATTGTTTTGGTTGTGCCTTGTTGATGATGCCATGAATGAAAATCGCAGTTTTACACTATTTTACCTTTTCTTTAACCATTCACTGCTTCCTGACAGTAGAGGGGTGTAATGTCGTTGACTTTTGTGCTGGAAGAAAAAGGTTGAAAAAAAGAACGAGTAGCGAAATGAAAGTCTATAAGAAATTATGTACTTTTACGTTCCATTTATCAGCTTCTCGGCTTCGTAGCAATATGCGCATATATACAACTACCTCAATACATTTTGATTCTTGCTTGGCACACTATGTATATGGGATCGATGCAGGGAAAAATATACCTAAAACTGTCGAATATTTTTGCAACCGCAGAAATGGGGACAAAAAAATGTGGGACCGGAGAAGAAAATGGTCGTGGAAGATGTAAGGTAATTGTAAAACGAAGGCATGCAATAAAATAGATTTTTTTATTGGTTCGCCTGTCATTTCTTCCGTATCTCTGTCAATCCGAAGTTGTCTGTGAGTTTCTACAAAATGCCATTCGGGAAGTAGCTGAATAGACATGTATATGTTTGTGATGGCAGAAAGTAGAGTATACATTTTTATATTTAAGCAAAAGTGCATACAGTGATTTATATTCAGGCTTTTTCAAAGTCTCTTGGGAGAAATCGGGGAAACACCTTAGCAGTTTACGGTCCGTATCAAACTACCACACCACCGCATATTATGCATTCCAGAATTTCCTTCCGTTCCATACGAGGCGAGAGGAATATCTAGCCTTGCAACTCCTCTCCATTGTTGTTGTTATTATATAATAAGGTTTGCTTACCTTTGCATCCTTTTGGCATGCTACGGTTTTTTTTGGCAAGTTTTATTGAAATAGGTGGTTAAAAAATGGGGGAAATTTGTTGTTGTTTGTGCCACATTTATGTCGTATGACACGCTTGTTTGGAACCTCTCCTAAATACCAGCCTTCATCCATCATTTACCGATTTTCAAGCCACAAAAACCTCCTATAACGAAGGTACAATGCACTCGAGAAAATAACACAACACAATAGTTTTTTTTCTACACTACTGGAAGAAGATTTACTGCAAACTTTCTTTTCTTGCCACAACAGCATAATGTACCACTTTAGGCAAAAAATTTGTTTCCACATGTTTTCATCATCGTTAAAAGTAGATCAAAGCAAACAAAGTGAGCGTCCCAGATGTATAGTAAACTGCAGTGTTTACAAATACCTATATACATACATTGTGTCTTAAAGTTGAAAGTAGATAGTCTCTATATGATAAAGTTGCATCATAGTATGTTGTAGGTACATTTATAATACCACATGCATACACACACTTCAGACTAACAAAGGAAACGGCAAAGGAAAAAGTGTTGGAACAAGTCGGCAGACAAAAAAAAACTTTTATTTTTGTTTAGCTGTCCTACAACTGCCAAAAAAAATTCTCTGCAAAATAATATCTTGAAGCAAAGCATAATATATAATTGTAATCTTTCTTCGTCGCCACTTTCGATTCAGCAGCAGACGAGAAATATATGTAGGTACATATATATTTTTTGTTATAACAATATGCTTTATATAGTATGTCAAGCTACTCGTCGTGGTTGGGTTTGTACATGATTCTTTGGTTGATCTCGCTTTTCGTTTTTCCTCTTTTCTTGAGAAACAAGCATGGTTTCAACTACGCTTTTTACTCGCGCTTCTTCTTGAAATGTGTGTGTGTGTATTGAACTATTTTGTATTCTTTCCACACCAAAAGACCAAGGCGATGAAAAGTTTCACGAGACCTAGAAACCCAACTATAAGAAAAAAAAGTGGGGAAAACGGCAGCAATATAGTTAGTAGCACCGACAACTCTCTAACTAACCCAACAAGAAAAGGTTTAGTAATATGGTCATATACATGGATCATAAAATCATCAATAGAAAGAAAGAGTTTAAAAAATAACCCATTCAACCCAAGAATCCACTCATATTTCTTCTCGCACACGCGTATATTTTTATGTATTTATCCTTTATCGCTCTTGTAGAAAAGTTATGTATAAATACAACCAAATGCCTTGTCTACCCTGCTCTATACTACTCAAAAAACTCACTCCTCCACTTGAAATTGTTAATGAGAACGTCGTCGTCGCCATGTGAGTAACTTTAGGAAATTTTGTGCTGGGAACCTGATGGAAGTTTTCCCCAACTCTTCTCTTGACAGCATGAATCGTCCGTACGGACAAGAAACTTTTCCATTTCATTCGAGGAGAAAGTTGAGCATTAGGACAGCATAGTGAATGATGCCAATATCTACTACTTCTACTTCCTAAAAGTGAAGTCTGAAAGTGAAATGGTAAATAACATTGACTGCTGCATAAAAGGATTCACTCCATCTGGTATGATTTTTGTTGGTTGGTGGTGTACACGTGGAATGTGCGTAAGTAGGTACTGCTGCTGCTGCTTGAATAACACATACGCATCTTGATTTTTTTTTTGCGTGGTATTTGCCTTGCGTACATCAGGAATGAAGATGAAACGAGTGACTTTTTTTGTATCTGTTCACACTGTTCCTTATTGCAGTGTAGAATATGTACAGTACGCACAATTTCGTGTGTTACTTTTTCCTTCTCAATTTTAAGATAGGTACGTGATGGTAGGATAGAACACTTAACATAATACGCAATACTGCGCCCGCACTCTCGCATCTGAGAGGACGACGACACACGAAAAATGAATACGACTTGGTATACAGTGATGAGAAAAAATGGGAAACACAGCTCCGACAGAATAAAAAGAGTAAAAGACACGCATATACGCATTTCTGCTCACGCACCACTTTTGTATGTATGAGATGCGGCCAAGACAACTTTCTACAAGCCATAAAATAAAATAAAAATAAGAGGGTTATTCTATAGGTATATGTATGCATGTGTATAAAGAAAAGCAGATATAGACTTATTGTATCAGACAATGTATTCTGTACAACTTTTTGCTTGGAACAAGGCGAAGGGGCCACAGTAAGCAGACAAGGAGAACATGTGGCGAAAACCTGAAAATATAATAATAAGTCATATAATAGCAAAAGAAGATGATAGGGTAAATGTTTCACTTTCATTTCAAATTATTTACTTTTCTCTTGAGATTTTGATATTATAAGAGTCTAATAGATAGCCATTATAGTTAGGTCCTAGTTTTCTGTAGGTTTTGTCTTGTAGACACATCAGCCACACACATGAATAATGGAACGATGAAACGTATTTTTGTGCCCATTCATGACATAATATTAGTTTTTGGTACTACGCATCGCGTCAGAGAACGGGGGTAATAAATATTATATACTATCATCGTTCGTATGGATACATACATATAATATGAATGAAGTGTGCGTCTTGTATATAATAGTGCACAAGTTTCTATGTATAACAATATATTATTCAACCTAGTTATGTTCTTCATCGTGCGTGGTGCGTAGACAAAAGCCACGTAGAATAATAACCTCTACACTTTGTACGCAACTTTTTCCTGTCTCCCTCTTTTCTTTCTCACATTCTCCCCGAGCCTCGGTCATACTGTAGACAAAGACATGTTTTTATCATGTGTATTCGTTACACACACTTTTTGTGTTATAATTTTCTCTTCCTCTTTTGTTCACAACATACACAGCAGAGTAGAGTAAGTGTAACAGGAATACTAGTCTAAAAATAAAAAAGGAGGCTCGTGCAACAACAAAAAAAGAACACTTTCTATTACGCAATACATACACCACAAACAAGAATGCCTTCTAGCTGTGCTACACGCGCTTTTGTTGAGAGTTTCATCGTTTTTGTAAGTGAATCACCATATGACCGTTATTGTACGAGAGGTTCTTCACCTCCGACCTTCATGCGCATCAACAAAAATAAACTGCTATAGGTATGCATACCTACATACAACATATATACAAAAGGCTGTACCCCCGTCGTATGGAAAACAGTTGAGAGTGGAGAGTATTTTTTTACATATAACAAAAATTTTCGTAAACCCCTTCTTGTTTTAAGTTCACTAAAGCTTCTGCATATAACATTACATTCATTTACATAGGTAATAATAACAACAGTAGAAAGTACAATATAATCATAATAACAGCTCTGAGTAAATGCTCTCTTGGTATGAATAGCAACCATTAATGTAGGTGATGTACAAGCTCGTTGTATTGAATAGATGAGATGGGAAAGATAAAGTGGGTAAATTAGCTTTTGATGTGAAGTAAAATACCAAAAGTCTACTACTGTCATTTATTTCATTTCAAGGCGCTAATTTCAGGAAAACTTTGAAAAAAAGAAATAAAGATGAAATGGCAATGTAATTTTCCCCTCAATATCACTTTAAATGAGAACTACACTATATATAGCATAGAAAATTTCTTTCTCGGTATATGTTCCACATGATGATGAATGACAAAATGAAATGAAAAGCTAAAATGACAGGCAGTGTGTGTCTGTGTGTGGTGGAAATGAGATGAGGGGAAAGTAATGTGCAAGTTAATTTTACGAACGGAGCGAGAAGTTCTAGTTTTTTTTTCGCGCGTACATTTGTTCTGTTCTAATCTATAGCTTTGTGGATTCCTTCCCGACATGTAACATATATTATGTTACATATACACAGACACACAGCTTCGGTTTATGGGCTTGAGCTTTCACTAACTAGATTTATTTCTAGGCACTTGTCTAGAACAGAGCAGAATATTTATATCTATATCTAATTTGAAAAGGAACGTATTTTTGTATTGCTTCTCAACAGTTTCCGTTTCATGGGTATATATTTAGTAGGTATTATGATATATCTATATAATATATCGCAACGACGAAAATAAAAAGGTGCTGCAACTACAAATATCCAATGTCATGAAATTGTGTTGAAAATTTGGGAAATACAATGCTCCAAAAATAAAAATGTATTTATGGTAGCGTCAGCAAAATGGCCTTGAAAAATATAACGTATTTCGGACATTAAAAAAGGAAAAACATGTTGTTGTCAGTGAACATATTAGAGATAATAGAATAGAGCATTCTTTGGAGAAAATGTACATGATTTATTATTATGATGATGATGATGAGCATGGAAGGACATATAACATAAAAATGGCAGTAGTAGTGCTGAAAACAACTTGCAGCCTACAAAAAAAGTACCTACAACTTAGTAGAAAACACCATGTCGTCTTCATGTATCCCAGAACGTAGCTACATTTTCACTGCTGTCCAAATAAATTTTCGCCTTACCACCATTTTTCTCTCCGTTGGTGAAAATTATTGGCAAGTAATGTCAAATTGCTGTCATAAGCAATAAACCAAGACATCATAGTGTGCCGTGGAGAAAACTGGGTTTCATACCAGTTTTCGTCTTTGTGTCTATTGCAAAAAGGATTTCAATATGACCGTAATACTCTCTTGCTTTTTTATGATGTCGAAATTGCTCCAGAGAAATACAATAAAATGTCATTTAGAAAATTATAGTTATATAGTTTCTCATAGTAAATTGTAAATGTATAGTTGTTATTATTGTCATTGTAAAAGGTTTGTTTGATGTGCGTAGGTACTTATAATAATACTGAAAACCGGAAGTCATATTGA
This sequence comes from Zhuqinia jingwanae, assembly GCA_027744095.1. Taxonomy (NCBI): domain Eukaryota; kingdom Metazoa; phylum Arthropoda; class Collembola; order Entomobryomorpha; family Paronellidae; genus Zhuqinia; species Zhuqinia jingwanae. The sequence goes on along the minus strand of JAHZNC010002166.1, from coordinate 4,655 downwards.
TATTAAATTTGAATTTGATATTGAAATTTAGGTATGTAATTGAAGCCATATAAAACAAAAAATGATGAACGAGCCAGCAAGATTTTAAGAAATTTAACTTTACTACACTTACATCTATACTTGTAGCTACCGTTTGCGATTTGTAAAAACATTAAATGCATTCGAAATGTCGAGGTGATCCAATGATGAATATGCTAATACAATTCAATAATAATATTTAGGTGGGGTACGTGAAAAGTAAAAAATTAATTCCACTAAGAAACCACATTGCTACGTCAAATCTTTCGCTCGGTAAAGTTTCTGCCCATAAAGCCTTGTTTGAATTTGAATGCCAATGCGGATTTGTATGAAAATTATATCACCCCAATTGCATCTCTCTGTAGCAAAAGACTTATAAGCATGTTCATAGTACACGTACGGAGAGGAGAAACTGAAAAGGGATTTCCTTTATTCCGACAAGTGCTTCAAAAGTTGGAGCTGTCGCTCAAAGATAAGATGTGTATGTATAATTTACAGGAGGAAGCTTGTTTATGCTCATATTCCAACCATAACCTTGATGACCATCAGGGAAGATCAAATGTGTAAATAAGGAAAAAAATCATCGAAAAAAGATGCAATAGTGCTCGTTAGCACAGTATTCTAAAAACATACTACTACGGGAGATTGGGCATAACTACATACATACGGGCTTCATTTAGTAGGTGACACTTTAATTACAACTGAAGTCAGACAAAAATCTAGAAAAATTGTGTGGACATAAAATTGCATAGATCAATCCATTATTTATTCTTAACCATTACAAACATGATTTCTTCTACCCGTGGGCTTAATATTCATGTTTTATTGCAGTGATGTCTAGTATATGGTTTTGTGTTGGCTGTTTATTCAATACAAACGCTGCCACATTGAGATATGATATGGGCTATATATTTCTCTTCTTTTTCAAAATATATTTATTGGCATGAGATCTCACTGCTACTAGCAGCTAACCCAAAGGAAAGAAAACAAGGAAGGGAATCTTCTTGTACACTGTTTCTCTCTTTCTCTCGCCATTGTTCCCTTTTATTCTGCTCTGACAGGGAGAATAAGTAGAATACACATTCGTATAATATGTGTGTGCTCTATGCAGCATTACTGATCCTACAACCACACAAAAGGCTCATGCGTTTTATTCCCTTTTCACTCGGCGGTGGTGAAAGTGGGTCAATCCTTAGGCCAGGCCAAACGCCATGCTCGTACTGCCCTGGTTTTGCCTAGTTGAGTGCTGCTGCTGACTCACATGTTGGAAAAGCACATGGAAGAGCAGATACACATAACATGGTGCATGTTGTGTAGTTTTAAGGGACCGCTGCTGACAGTAAATATATGACGGAAGGAAGGCATAATATCAAAACTCTCGGCTACAAACTTCAAATAATTCTTTATCTTACTACATCATATTTTATGTACAATCATAAATTTGAATATATTGCATAGGTAAAAGCTATCAGCACCGATAAAATGTAGGTATTTAAATCGAAACGACTTATAAAACTGTTTTTATCATTTCATCAACCCACATACAAAGTTACTTACCTATGTATTTAGGCATATATTATGGCATAGAAATTTATACATTTCTAAGGGGAACAAATAACCTCGCACCTTGAAAAATAGTATATTATTAATAAATATTTTTTTTGCTAGTTTGTCGTCTACATTCTAAAAATACATTTGAAGAGTATGCATTTTACAGCAACATGGCATGTGACCACGTATTTTTTTACAATTCATCAATTCATACCACTAAACTACACACGATATATATAGACGTACATAAAAAAAATATTATAAAGATATGCTTTCTCATAAAAACATGGTCACAGTAGTATGTCCTCGACCAACTTGAGATACTTAAAAGAAGATTCAGCATAAAAAGTGTATGAAGTATGAAATTGCATCCGTAGCGTCATCTTTGCCAGACATTTTTTTCTTTCATGCAAAAAATTTTATTACATATTTACATATAACTTACCATATTATATACATAATATATAAACCAGAAGATGAAGCTAAACCCCCATATTCCTTGTCTACTTTTGTATGTTGTTTTTTGTATTATTTATACTACAGGAAAAATTAACAATGCTACAAAGAAAAAAAATAAGACATTTGGCAGAAGAAAAAAAGTTTGTGTAGCAGCATATTCATCGTTTTAATGTTCATGAAAACAGTTGAAATTATTTTTGGAAGGCCTCAGTCCTTCCTTCTTCCGTGCAAAAAAGCAAAAGCCTGTTGTATTGCTGCTATCTCACAACTACATCCCCGGGTAACCTTTTATTTTTAAGCATAAGCTTCTCTCTCTCGCTCTCTTGTAATTTATGTATGCCAAAAGCCAGCTGGTACAATTTTTTTTAGTATTTGCTGGAAGCAATACTAATATCGACCGATTACCACCACAATAACATGGCATATTTTTCTACAACTTTATATACATGCATATTATATGCATACCACACCATCGTCACCACCACTTTTTTTTACTATCTCTCAACATTACAAACTTACATTCACGATGGTAGATAAAGATGAAGAAAAGGAGAGAGAAAAGAAAGACGAAGATTCGTGTCTTTTCATTTTCTCTGTAAAGTCAGTCGCTTTCCCTATTTTCCATTGGATTTACGCTTTGTATAACGCGAGCCAAGAAAAATAAGACGATATCATTTTCTTCTCTCTCTCTCTCTCGCTTTACTTATTTTTTCTATATCCCTTTCATTTCAATTTAGATTTTTTGTAAGACGAAAAGAAACAAGAAACGCGAGGCTGACTGCACTAGTTAGTTTTCCTCTACTTTATAGGGAAAAAACGCTTGTCTCTTGGAGTAAAACACGATATGAAAAAGACAGAAAAAAGGTAGCAGCCGCGCGGTAGCAGAAATAAATACATATAGGACCTCTTCTGTCTTTTCGTGTCTTGTCTGCACTGGCGATGGTGTCTATGGTATGGTTATAGTACTTTACGTAATGCAAACTAGGTACAAATGCACGAAATGCTCTTGAGACAAAAAAAAATTACGAGTCAGAAAGATATGTAACATTATAACATTAATGATCTAATGTATTTCCTGTCAAATAAGTAAGTAAAAAGAGTGAGTAGTGAGTACGCTGCTGCTCTGTAAACTATGTATGTTCGCTTACTGGGGCCTTCCTTTTTCAAAAAAAAAATAAGTGTAAAAGGAGGACAGCAGCCACCACCGAGCGGCACATGGAGCCTTACTTATTTACTATTTCCAGGAAACAGATGGATGCATCACATAGTAGAAATGTAATATGTATTCCTTGCACTTTGCATTCTTCGCTTAATTTCTAACACGAGGAATACGAAGAAAGGTAAGTAAGTATACAGGAAAAACTACCGTTTTATTTTAAAGGTTTACGCGAGATGGATGCAAAGAAGCCGTGTAAATATTCGAAAATGCGAGTAACCACAAACATTGTAAAAGCAAGTGTGTACTTGTAATACTCGGAACAACATAACATCCCGGATAAATTGGAGAACCACACAAACGTTAAGTACATTGGCTTGCTTGATACAACCAGCCACAAGCCCTGCTTATTCTACTCCACTGGTACAACTATTATTATTGCTGTTGAAGATGGGAAAAAATATATATGCATATACCAATTCACATTTTTGCCGTCTTTTGTGATAGTGATAATCTTTTTGCTACTTTAGAAGAAGAAAAAATACGTTTTTTGTACATTATTATTTTCCAGCACCACAATTACGAAACAAAGTGCATATCATCAAAATACAAAAAATCTAATGTTCATAAGATGGACTGTAAAAAACTGTATAAAATATTTTAACTGTGTGAATATGAAGGTTTTACGGTGAAAGCGCTGTGTAACGTAATGCACACACGTATATGCACGAGTAACATTAAAGAAGTTTGAAGCGACGGAAGATAGAGAGAGAGAGAGAGCGAAAGGAAATTATATTCCTTCTTCAATCCCTTATTCCATCTATTTTACCAACAAAACTTCAAGGGGAAAACCAATCCTTTGAATTAAACATGATTGTTTGTCGGAGAAACATATACAGTTTACGAGAATGGGAATATTTTGTTTGTGATGCGTCTTACTTGCTTGGTTATATGGTTTTCTCTTGACTGCTACTCCCAACAACTATACATGTGGGATGATGCGAGTAAGATGGGCTATATAGAGACGGGCTAAATGTATGTACTTTGTCGTATGTACGTATTTTTCTTGTGGAAGAGAAACCCGTGGACCATCAGCCAGCATCCACCACAGCAGCATAGCAGCAACATACAGGCAGACCCACAAGGAACAGATCCGGAGACTGTCTGTCTTCTTCTTGTCATTAATTTTATAAAAGTTATCGCGTGATGCGAATGTAATTTTTGGGTGCTTTTTCCCACTGTTTTTATGTTCCGCTATTCACATAAACATAAAAATGTAAGTCGCGAGTACTCCTGCTTTTTTCCCCTTTTGTATATAGTCTCTTAAGTACACAAAAAGTCAAAGCTTCCTTATGGCTTTTACAGTGTAAAAAATATACATATACTCGTTAAGATTACAAGATAGCAAGAGAGTGTGTGCTTTTCATCCATGCTACTATAGCAATGGCCCAGAAAAGATTCTTTTGAACAT
>JAHZNC010002165.1:0-19081 GCA_027744095.1 Zhuqinia jingwanae | reverse complement strand
TGGCAGGGTGCTGTAGTGGAATGCTGGCCATGTTTACTGGCTTCATGGCAATGGTGAATGAGTACAGCATCAAACTCAAACAAAGCTTGGAAAGGAATTTGTCTCTGACACGAGAAGGCAGATGCATGGTGAGATCCTTCAGAGTGGTGTCGATACAAAATGGTATTTTTTATGACATTCGAAAAATTACTTGTTTGACGGTTTTGGGGTTGGTGGGTAACTTGACTGGATCCGCATTGATTTCAGTTAAGATTTAGAGTGTTTTATTATAATAGTAAAGTATTCTTGATTTAGTATGAGTTGGAGACAGAAATCATTGCAAATAAATCAATGTCAATAGTATGTTGTTCAATTATTATTATGCGTTGCGTGACGAGAATTTATTATTGCACTAAAAATATAAATGTTAAGAGTGGCATACAGCTTTACTTTTACAGTCAAGCAGTTTTACATGTGGGGAATTCCGAAACTAGCTCAACATTCTTATTTGTACAATAATAATGCAGGGTAACATGTGTCAACGTATCTACTAATTTCTTTGTATGCACTAATAATTATGTTGCAAATGTTTAATAGAAGCATATTTTTGTGATGAATAAAATAAACTTCATTGAACAAAAATTAAAATCTGTGTTGAAAGATCAACCCTTTATTTATCTCATGTGACTGTAAAGTACATTTACTTAATTTAATGAAAGTACATATAAGCCTACTGTATAAAATGTAACAAGCTTTTATATATTCAGATGGATGGATTTGGAATGTTTTTATACTTTTTTCTTTCCTGCTGCATTTTTGTTATGCATTTAATACATTAAGGTCCGCATTATTTATTTTATTTTCCTTAAAAGAGAAGCGGGACTTGGTTTTTTCTTGCTCCTCACTTAACGCTGTAATCAAGATTTTAAAAGTCATGGGGTCCATGTTCTTGGCAACCAATTGCAATATAAACCATTCCCCATAGCCCACCTCTCGAATAGCTTCTGTGCAGTCCTTCGTAATCCCATGTCCGATACGTTTCAAAAGGACGAAACGAAATTGACATGAAGCAATGGTTGCTATCCGGAATAAGATTTGGAGTCCACTGATTATGGTGAGTCCCAGAAGGTAAAACCTATCAATTTACATTTAAAAAAGTCAATATTATCAAATCAGCTCGTATTAGTAGCTCATAGGTTTTCTTTATAAATCCATACTTGTGTACCAACTTACCACAAGAAAATATAAATTTTCGTTATGAAAACATTAACAGGAAGCACACAAAATTCATGTGACAAATCGTGCTTTGCCGCAGCACCCCAAGGAATTTCACACCGTGCAAAATTGGGGAATACAAGATTCAGAGGACTTTCCGGGTTAATATTAGAATTGGAAGTTAAAAAATCATCCAGCAAAGTTGACCAACCCAAACTGAAGCAGTTTCGAACAACTAAAAATTGGGTGAGCACGTTGGCAAAGTTAAATACTTCGCAAATGCTAAATTTCCACGCATATTCAATGTGACGCGCCCTGTTTTTCTTGATGAATTTGACAATGTCCTCCACTTTTTGTCGGTCATCTTCCGGCTTTAGGACAACCAAACTAAAATTCTGCGTTAGCGCCTTGACCTTCCCCTGTTCCCAGCAGTAGCGCCACAAGTAGCGCGGTATAAAGAATAGCACGGCTTGAATGAATTAGAATGAATTCTATCCATTGATAGGCATGAAGAAAGTAAGCTTTGTAGTAGGTTTTTGAGTCCGGATGGTTCAACTTGTCTGATGATTCCACTGCGTTATTGATTACAGGTCGGAAACGTTGATTATCTCCTTTGTATGGATCGCCGGGAACTTTATACAAAAAAAAATTAAATTAAAATTTCAAATGTTGGCAATGCAATTAATTAATAATTCCAATGTATTCAGAAAAAAATCATTCAGGCATACCCCTTGGAACAATTATGTACGAGTTGAACCAACAGAAAGTGTCCGCAATCTGTAATAAAAAAAAAGTTCATACATTTCTTTTTCGGGGATTTAAAAAATAATATAGAAAGTAAATAATATATTGTAGCAACTTACGTCCCTAACTTGCTCTACCGATTTTGTACAGTCTATCGGATCTCCAAAATACTTTCTGGATCCAATTATCAGTGAAAACACCAATAAAAGTATCACCGTGAGCCTGTAGTGAAGAGTAAAGACATTATTGTCGATACGTATAGTACTGCTCTTAATTAAAGCTTGGAGTTGCGCAAATATATCAAACATTTCCAAATAAAAATATATAAAAAACTAAACTGAAAAATTTTATAATAAATTTTATAAATGATGTTCATCAGTGAAGAAGCGCAACTACAAATATACTGTTCCAAAGAAGAAAAGTGGACAATTCTTAAATATTAATTTTGCAATACATGACGCAATAATTAACCACAATGATGTTGATATAATTTTTGCTAGGTTTAATTTAGATATGCATGGATTGTGTGGCGTTTTTTTTAGTATGTTCTCAAGTGATATAGTCACAACATTTTCTGAGATGGAAATTAATTTTTTGAAACAATGTAAATACAAACTAAAGAAGCAAAACCAAGCGATAAATATGCGTCATAACATGTATATGCTCATGTTATAAGCTCTTAAAATGCAATAATTTGCGATAAGTACTTAATGTATATGCTTTTTGGTCATCCATCATCAATTTATTGTCTTTTGTGTGGATAAACGAATTTCATAACAGCAACTTGTGTGCAACATCCGTTGATTCGCGAGTAAAAAGCTCACACGTCTTGAAAACTTACAGTAAATTGTGTGCATGTTATAGTTATTAAGAAAAACGGAAGCTGGATATAGTATGAACTTTAAATATAAATAATATGTATCACTCTCATTGACATTCTCATTCATTTTTTATCAATTCCATTTAAAATACGTCCACAGTATTTTCATGTGGAATCTGTACAGTCATCCTTTGGAAATAGGAAAAAATAGTAATAGAGTTGAGTGGTCATGCATATGATGATGGTAATGTTAATAATTTGTTTTGCAAAATTAATATTATAATAATCTAAAATAACTTTTATACTTGGTAAAGCTAAAGCAGAGGTCAAGATATATGTGGAGGAGTGACAAACAATAAAGCAGCTAAATAAATTCTACATTTCTACTCGTTTGCGAGTTTGTGACCATATTTGTTTGTATCTCAAATAAATTTTTTTTAAATGTATTTTTCACATACATTTAATAAATTTATTTTTGTGATCACACACAATATTACATGCAACATGATGTTCTATATTATGGCATATATTTATACCTACATGTAAACTTGCAAAACATTTTTTTGGGGTTTCCTCATTTCTTAAGAAACAGGATATTATTGGTTGCTAGTTTGTTGAAAATAGAACTCCATGAAGCTTACTTATTACAATAACATGATAATATTTTCCCCCAAATAAATTGAATACTGTTTTAGCTTTGTTTCTTCATGTTGTTAAAATAAAAATTCACGTGGTTTATTTACTTGGTAAATATTTGAACCTTGCATAATAATGAGCAATAAATTTAACTCTTTTATAAAAAAAAAGAGTTTATTTTATGCACCCATATGATTTCTACGAATATGATAAGATAAATGGTAAAGCATGTCAACAACTTACGTTGGTTTTGCTGAATATCTTGCAAGCCAGTTTGATGGGAATGACAAAAGTTTTCCAGGAATAGCTCGTAAATTAACTGATACCAAGTAGGATCCAAGCTGAATTGAGAATTCGCATATCTAATTTTAAAAAAAATACTTTATCGCACATTTTTCTGCACTAAATTTTTAAGACATGCATATGTACCATGTAGATTGCAGTAGAAGCTGGAAAACCGTCTGCTATGCTGGTTTCACAATAGAAGAAAAAAACTTAACCTTGTGGTAACAACAAATACAACACAAAGCACTACGCTACGAGCAAAATCATGCATACAAAATGTAATCAAAAAGATATAAATCCAATTTTATTGTAAACTACAAAAAAGGAGGACAAAATCATTTTTTGTGTAGAACGTAAAAATAAAATAAGATAATTCACACACATTTATACTCTACAAAATATTTTTTCATCAAACAATTTTTTCACGCAGACTTTGGTGGGTTTGCCCATTTATGAAAGCCAATGATACTTTCCATAACCCTACACTGCACAAAGTTGAGATTTTTTTTACAATACCTTCTATATTATTATTATTATTATTATTGTGTTGACTGGCATAACCATACCAATAAATGTTCCAGCGTCTTAGTATTTTAAAACTTGTTTTGTAAGATGCGCAGCCTCCTCGATACAGCATCTCTAAATAAAGCAGTAAACAAGGTTAATGGGTTAAGGAGATAAAAATTGGTTGGCATAAACTTCTAACCAATAATTGTCCCATTTATGGTTAGTATTATGCCCAATAAGTTTGTGGTCAAGAAGGAAATCAAACAAAAAGATAAGAAGGGTGCCAAAACCTTGACAGAGATACACAGCTCCTTTTAAAAGCTAATGAGTTGCAATCCCATTCGGTATGGCGGCAGCCGCAAAATATGCATTTCCAGTTTGAGGACTAGCATCCCCAAAAATAACAGGAGTGGGAAAAAAGATCTAACCACACTTGTAACCAAAAGTTTGATAAAGAGGAAGTTCAGATTGAAATAAAAGTTCACTGGCAATCCTCCGAAACATATTTGAACGTAAAAAACTGATATTGGATCCAGGTTATTGGTTGTGGAACATTATTGGAATCCCAAATGTGATAACCAGAATGCCGATATAAAAAGACTCAAGGGCAAAGGCATGCCTGTCAATATTCCCTTTTGAAGAAAAACCTAAATTCTGCAGAAATTTCACAAAAGGAATAAAATTTTGACTGAAGGTCCAATTTTCGGTACCATCTCTTTCATTTGTAAAAAATCTGGAAACTTGCTCCTCCCTCTTTAGAAGGTAGCTGACGATCATCACAATTTCCACTCCAAAATAAAACATGAGCAAGTCAAACAAAAATACAAGAGGTGCAAGAAAACAAAGAAACTCCACGCTACAATGATATCTTTAGAAAACAATTTCAGGGAAAATTAGGTAATTTATAACCAGAAGTGGAGCCATTGGCGCTATAAAAAGACCCAGAACAAAATAAATTATGAAAATAAATTATAAATTATGAATAAATTATGAATTCTTTTTGTCTTTTTCAATGCTCCAAGCCTTTTGATGAAGATCCCATCGTAAACGGAAGTGCAATCCTCTGGTCAAGAAATTACCTAATATTTGATGCCAAGAAACAACCTTTAATAATAAGGGCGTCGTCATTTTATATGAAAGTTATTCCATTGACGTCGCTCAATGTAAAAAGGATCACTGTTCAAGTAAAAATGAACTTGAACTTTTGTCCGGTAAAACCGATCAAATTATCCCGTCAGAAGCTATAACCAGAATATATAACTGGTCGTTATGAATTGGATTATGCGTTTTGACCTACACTGCCTTAACTTGAACAAAATTTGATTATGCATTTTACATATTATTACCTGAGGTTCGTAGGTATGCATTAATTTTTTGAATGATCATGTTGCTCTTTACTTTTACAAGTGCATTATTATTAAATGTAATTTGATTTGAAATTGTTTGCTTATGTTTATCTCATGTAAAAATAGTGAGCTTTTAACCTGTCATTTCTTCCAAACAATGTAAATGGTTAGCAGTAATGGAACAGCAGTTTAGCAGCTTACAATATGACACCAGATGAGATTGTTAAAGTCTTATTACAAAACACAATTACAAATATAACCACACATCAACTTGCACATTAGTAAATGTGTCTATGGTTTTATTTCTACCAATTTGCTTTGGCTCAGTTATGTATTTAGTTTATTTGGTATTTATGACTTAAAAAACTTCCAGTTACCTATACACGAAGGTTCTTTCTAAACGTCTAATTTAGACATGTACATTAAATGGCCTAAATAGTTAAATGAAAACATTTAATGTTTTAAATAGGCGCGCAGTCCAGCTATTTTTGTGTACAAATTGTGGTAGTTTGCATAAGAGAGCTTTGCATGCCTTGTTACATAAAACATCTTCCTGTAAAATTATTATTGATTCTAAATTGATTCTTTATTTGATGTGTGCAGCTTTTATATTCAATTTTATTACTTGTCTTGCAGTGCCCCATAATTGCATGCAAGGGCATCAATTTCTATCCAACTAATAATGACACAACACAGGATTCTTGTTTAAAAATTAATTAAAAAATTTGTTTTAAAGAATGTAACTTTATTTACGTATTTTAATAATTTATGACCTTAGCTCAATAAAGTAGCTTCTGAAAATGGGATGTCAGTTTATTTATTTATTTTAAAAAAAAGTATAAACTAAAATTAAGATTTATTTAAAGTTATTTTAAATACAGAGGTTTCACTTTATGACGCAGTAACAAGTTTAAAAAATTGAGTATTTACATTTCATTCATAAGCAAAAGCAAAAGGAATGTCAACCGAAAATTGGTTGGAATGTGTGGTCATAATCAATCAATCAAGCTTATGACTGATCTAATTAATTATTTGAGATCTGATTTATCTCTGCATTTTCATGCATTCACCTCGAACGAAGCAAGCTCTCAGAATTATATTATTTTGCTATTGTCAGAATCCAAAGATGGTTTTGAGCATTCCAGATCGTCATTGTACTCTGCAATCAAGTCTTCAAATATTGAGGGGTCCATGTTTTTGCCGATCAAGTCCAATAGAAACCACTCGCCAAAGCCTAGCTCTCTGATGGGTTGTGAGTAATCATGCGCCACTCCTTGTGCGCTCCGTTTCAACAGAAAGAAACGAAAGTGACTAGAAAGGATTGTTGCGATACGATATAGTAATGCAATTCCACTAATCACAGTTAGCCCAAAAAAGTAAAACCTATAAAGAGATAGATAAAGATGACAATAAAAAAATTAAGGAAAAATAAAGTTTGTATAAAAAATATCATATTTGCATGATGAGTTCATACTTACCACATGAAAATGTAGATTTTTGTTATGAAAACGCTGACAGGAAGCACACAAATTTCAGATGTGAATTCGTGCTTTGCCGCATCCGCCCTGGGCACTTCACACACAGCCAGATTTGGGAAAACAAGGTTAAGTGGGCTTTTCGGGTTGATGTTGGAATTGGAGGTCATAAAGTCGTCCAGCAAAACTTGCCAACTCAGACTGAATGTGTTTCGCAAAATAAGAAATTGGGTGAGCACGTTGGCAAAATTGAGTACTTCACAAAGACTAAATTTCCACGCATATTCAATGTGACGCGCTCTGGTTTTCTTCATGAATTTGACAACGTCCTCCACTTTTTGCCGGTCATCTTCAGGCTTCAATGAGAAAAAAACGAAATTCTGAGTCAACGCCTTGACCTTCCCTTGTTCCCAGCAGTAGCGCCACAAGTAGCGGGGTATAAAGAAAAGAATGGCTTGAAAGAATAAAATGAACTCAATCCATTGATAGGCATGGAGAAAATATGCCTTATAGTACGTGCCCGAGTCTGGTTTCAAAATGTCACCCAATTTCGGGGCCTCGTCATTGATTACAGGACTGTAACGATAGTTGTATTTTGGATAATCGTAACCGGCAACTTTTAAAACAAAGCAAAAAATTGTCTCAACGCAATACATAGAAAGATTTACACATTTTGATTTAATTTATGCACAAAAAAAAATTCCACACATACCTCTTGGAACATAGATAAAAGAGTTAAACCAACAGAATGTATCTACCATCTGTAAAAAAAATTCACAATGCAACAAAAATTTAATTTATTTGAATTTTAGAAGAAAAAAAAAATTAGAAAAAAATCAGCTAATGGTGATATTATTTTCTTACTTCACCAACTCTATCCCTATTTTGAGAAATGGTACAATCAATTGGATCCCCAAAATACTTCCTGGACCCAATTATCAAACAAGACACAACCAAAATTATCACTGAAAGCCGGTAGTGCAACGTAAAGACATTATTGTCGATACGCACACTACTGTTTTTAATCAAGGTTTGAAGTTGTGCGAAAAGATCAAACATTTTGGAACAAACAAAAGAAGAAAAAAAAATTAATTTAGATATATTGTGATCGTCACTCAATTGCTTCTACTCTACTGTCATAAAAAAAATCTATTTGTGAACAACTTTTAAGCTCAAATGACACTTTAAGTATTATTTTACGGCATGCATTACATACCACAATTTATTGATGCTAATGTAATTTTTATAAATAAATTGCGTCATACAGTCATATTTTTTGGTGACGATGCGTGTTTGTGGTTTTATTTAATTATTTTGGTATACTTCGTATGAAAAAAAAATGAGATCAGATTGCATAGTAAACTGCATAGTTGCTTCGTATTAAAACTAAAACTTGATTTAGACCTACTCAGTACAATAACTGCTTTAGAAAATTCCCATGAATAAATTTGCAGTCATCCTCTGGTATTATCATCATTAGCATTGTCCAGTTTGTATTACTCTTTAGCTTGACATTGGTCTTGAGAAAAGACATTTATTTGGCATGGTTTGAGTAGGTTAACATAAACGGATGGACAAAGGGTAAAACAGTTAAATAAAATTAGTAACCAAACTAGTTTATTTGAAGTATTACACAAATCAAACAATATTTGTGATTTTACAAAAAACAAATATTAAATTGTTTGAACGGACTCTGCATGTACTATTAGCATACCACATGCACATTACTATTTGTATCTAGGTCTATTTGCTTGCCAATTGTTGAAATAAAATTTAATATAGAGCTCAAACAAAGGAAACTTGGTCCCTGGGCCATACAAGCGTCCATTATTCTCATGAGTCACATATGTACATGTTTACGGCACCATTTATTCTTCTCGTCGTCATGAAAGGCAACGTTCAATGTAACATCCAAGCTGCATTATTAGAACCATCTGTCCAAAGTTTAGACTCCAAACCGAGTAGTTTGGTCTACTGCACTTTGTACCGAAATCAACGTAGTGAGTTGCAATCTTGTTTAACGTTAAACAACATGCAGTTTTTCGAAATTTCCGACCAACGTGTACCATGATTATGATGGATATACCATGTCATAAGTCATGTCTTTTGTGTTAATGCTTCAGAAATAAAGGCACCAGCAGACCGAAGGACGAAGGAAAAAAATCAGTTTTTCATTTAAAGTAAATATTTTTTTTAAACGATTTTTTTAAATTGATGTCAATGTGTAATGAAATGAATGTAAACCATGTTATGCAAACGTCAGTCATGACCAGAATTATATTATGAAGAGCAACCAACAAGATCTCTTTTATTATTTAAATCAGTCGACTTTAGTTGGAAGTGAATGGGGAACCAGCAATAAAGGAAAGGAGCAGTCATGTCAACTTTATCACCAGTTCTGGAGGAAGCACCTATTAAATTTCATACTGTAGCTCCCCCTTTTCTCTATGCACAAACTGAAACAAATATGAATTACCGACACTTTTAGTTTGCAATTACACATGAAGATCCATTTGACGACCAATTTTATTATTGTTTCTCTATACTTTCACAATATTGTCCACATTTACTTTTTAACATAAATGAAAGTGTACCGATAATTTATTACGCCAAAAAATTACATTAACCCAATTATTTGTGAACGTAATTTTAATATGTCGTGCATCGCCACCTGGAATGTCTAACCTCAGTTCCATCATAATTTGGTGGCATCCAAGCCCCCTTTAGTGGATTTTTCAGATCAAACGCAGGCAAAAAAATTACCTTAACACCATGCAATTTCGCCCATATGAAAATCAAAAACTGAAACTCCATTTGATTCCGCACAATATCACACTCAGACTCAGACTCTAAACCCATCTCCTCTCTGTCGTTTGTCATGTTCACTTTCGCTTGTACTATCTGAAACATTATCTCCTTTTCCGGATATTCCTGGGCAAACATTTCCTTTGCTACTAGCATATTTACCAAGTCCCTTTTCATCGAGCCGATGCTAAAGTCAAAACTAAAGTTAGAAGCTGATTTTTGCAGGGGACGAGGCATTTCATATTGCAATACAATCACGGATGATTGCCTTAAAATTAGATAACATTTGCGCTCGGCGTATGTCACAATATCCGCTGGTTCCCACAGATCCACGTTACCTCTAAGTGGAACAAGACAACCTACATCTGTCATGTTGTCCTCCACCCAACTAGTTACAAAATGTTTTATTCCAGTGTCAGAATCGGATGAATAGTACGAATACTCGGTAGCAACTTTGTATGACTTTTCCACGTCATCACCCGAAAATACTACTGTGCTCAAGTTCATGTCTGCAATGTGAAGATGTTCTGAAAGCAATGTTGAAAAAGCCTGTTTTGTATAATTCCAACGCTCTCCGATTCCTTCACTAGCAAATAACATTATGTTATCGGGGGTCCTTAGCGGTCCAGCTTTAGCTGAGGAGGTAGGCAGGCAACCTGAGCTGCCAGGATTTACCATTTTATCTTCATTGCGGGCCAAAGCACTCCAGGTATCTGAAACGATAGTTAAAAAAAGAAGGATATTATATGAATCAACATAAATTATAATCACGTAAAAGCTTTTTTTAAATGTCAAGCTTACATTCATTAACAATCAAACTTTTAAATGACGTTGACAATTTTGCCAGCATTGATCTCAACTGACATGGTGAAGTATCCACTTCTTGTAGGTACAAATAAGGAATATAGGACTTTATATTTCCACCAAATCGATCAAGTTTAGTTGCTCGAGGTCTCCCATTGATGTCAAAAACGGATCCAGCCACAATCCCTATTTTATTCATGCCAGCTTTTGCAGATAACTGAACAAAATTTTGGAACAGCTCTAGGTAAGTTGCTTCAGATGAGTTTAAAACATTTTCGTAGTATGAGGTGGGTGTGTAGGAGTAGGGAAGTTTCAACAGCTCCACATCTAGTTCTTCCCAAGATGCCATAAAACTTAATGGAATATATGTACCCTTTTCATTGATAAGATGTTGATTCTTGTTTAAAATCTTAATCAAGTGAGCCCTGGTTTCTTCGTATGACACCGGCATGGTTGTGACTGGTGAAAATCTGACGCTAACAATGGCAAAATCAGCATGTCGAATTTCCTGTTCGAATAGTGTTTTGTTGTAGGGTTCTTGTATGTCAGCATCATAGACCACGCCCACAGGTGCATATTTTTCATTATTGCCCAAAATGTTGCCTACGAGCTTCTTTGCGTATTTGGTGAAGGAAATGCCCGACTTTTCAAGGTATCTTTGTGAACGGGCGTACTCGTACTGAGGGTTACGTACTTGAAAGTCTAAAACAATATGGCACATAGTTTCCCTTAAAACCTTTAAACGCTTGTCCTCTTCAGAATACTTTGAGAGGCTGTAAAGAACGTCCTCAATGTGTCGCCAGTCGATGTCTGTACGGTTCTTGTTGGTCATTTGGAAAGATATCATTAGACAAAGGGATGAATTCCCGTTCTTTGGTCGAAGGTCCTGCAGTGTAGATGCCACCCAACTCAAGTCGACAATGTCGGTGATGAGGCTATCTGTTTGAAATTAAAACCCGACACAACTTTTTAGCAAATAATAATATTAAATAATTCACAATAAGCATTTCAATCAAAAAAAAGTTTTCCACACGTAAAATTATTGTACATTACCTGTTGTGTAGTAAACATGAGTGGTATTCTGTAAAATGTCCTCAATTACGTCGGCACTACTTTTACTGTCCAAAAGCTCAGTCAGATCAAGATACGGGACCTTTGGGGATAAGTCTACGACGGGATTAGTCAGATTCGTGCCAGTGTAACTTGGCATCATAGTTGAACTGCCCATATTGTTGTAATTTGGTCGCGTCGTAGTTGAAATTCCCAAGGTCACATGTCTTTCAGAAACAATTCCTAGCAAAATGACTAGGAGTTGTGATATCAACTGTTTTATTACCATTTCAAAATTTGAAACGCAATACTCAAAGCAATATTTTAAACGAATCTATATGCAAAATAAATTATATTCAGTCTTTCTAGTCTTGGAATGTGGCGTTATACAGAATAAATTATTTCGTCAGTTGACCTTTCTTTATAAACTTGTGGATGATTTCATAATAATTGTCGTTTCAATTGTACTTTTCACTCATCATAATAATGCATTTGAGTATCACGAAAATCCAGCCTTTAAAGACACCATGACGTCATTAACAAAAGAGTACATTTATTGTGAAACATTCGGTTGATTTGATTTTCAATCTCACGACGACATGACATGTCAAAACGAAATGTGAAATGTTTGAATTCCATCTACTTTAAAAAAAATTAACAATCAAGTATCCTAGAAAAATTTGCTTTCATTTTCAACAATTGACCTTTTTATAGTTGCAACGAATCATCGTGTGAGGTAGAATATCCCGTGTATTTACTGTAGTTAGTGACATATTATTTGACATTGAACATGAAATTCAACTACGAGTCATTTATTTTACTTCAGTGCATTGGAAAATTCAATGCTGTTGTCAATGGTTCATTCGTTATTTGTCTTGTACAGTATTTACAAGTAACCAAGTAAACTCTAGCAATTTAGCAAACACGTTCAGCATAAAAATATTGCAATATTTGGCACATGTATGCATGTACCTAATGTTTGTTATCATGATCACAAAATTGAACTTCAAATAACATCAAAAAATAGGAACATGTATCAAACCGTATGAGTCACGAAAACAGCATAATAGCGAAGTAATCCACCTGGAACTTTGGAACCATTATCTTCGGCAACCCACTTGCCTAAACAAAGAAACCATTAAAGACGAGCAAATAGAGACAAGTGTGCAGCACAGTAATTGTACAATTTAACAAAAGTACATTTATTTAGTGCATGCATGCATGTACATACATATGTATGACGAAGCAGTTTTCCAATTTACTACTACATTTAACAATTTATAATTTAACTTTTAAGTTGCTATCAAACTAAATTGAGTAAAACCACAAAAAAAATCTCAAAAACTTCAACAGGTCACGGTTCGTCATCGTCCAAAAGTGTGAAAAAGTGTTTGCAGAAATATCCATCAAGTTCAATTCTCCTGAAACCTGACGCACGACATACTTAACTATCCAAAAAAAAATCTTAAGCTCAATACTACCCAAAACGTGGTAGAAAGAGAATAACCATGCAAGTACCACATGATTTCAAAAAATATTGTTTTGAAATCATTATCTCAAATATTTATTTGTATACAACAAGAGTGGTGATAACTTACCAGTGGTAAGTCAACAATATGCAAATTGGGCAAGAAACGGGTAATTGCATCTTCAAAAACTTGTGATATATGTACATCACATCACATATGTTGTAAATGGTCGTATAGGTATCCATGTATCAAGGAACAATCAACTCAACAAGTGTTTTTGAATCGTCTAGAGTTTCAAAAACATAAAAAAATATTTTATGCATTTCATATCCCCTATCGCATGAATACTACTTTTTTCGCATGAATATTCTCAATTTTTTTTTTTTACAAAATTTATAAAATGGCAAGATATTTAATTTCTCCTCTTAACTTTAGCGTACTATTTTATTCAAGTTTTTTAAGTGGGATTACTAATTCCAAACTTATAACGCAAAATGAAGCTTGCCTTGAGATGTTTGAATCAGTGGATAAATTTCTCAACCAACTGCCTCACACCATGTTTGATGAGTACATAGTAGCCTTTGACAGTGCCTATAGCTGTACAATTGGAACAAAATTTATACGTAAAATAATATTTTCCCACTATGAAAATATTTCAGCATTGGATATCCAGTCCCACACAAAGTTCAGGAAGGCCACTCATCTCATACTTTCTCCAGAGGGTGGAAATAACATGAAGCTTACCACAGGTTTCTTGAAGAAAGCAATGTTAGCCGAAACGTGTTTCCTGTTCACCATGGATAAATATTTTTCGGAACACCGTGCCATGAGAAGTTTAAACGGTATATCAATAAGGATGCGATCTATTCCTGCGTTTGTGGTTTTGCTTTTTATAAAAGAGAGGATTGTCGAAGGTGTAATCGACTGTCTCAAGTACTGTTTTACCAACAACAACAACATTTATGATGGAATATTATTGAACGAGCATATCGTAAGCTTTTTACTTTCAAATCCATTCAAGTTACACAAATTTATGTTTCGGTCGGCTAATAAGCGGAAAATAGATGCACTTCTTCATATTCGGTACTCAAACAAGGAGATTCGTAAAAAACACAAACATTTAAAAAAATATTGCACCAAGCAATTATTTAGATCCCCNACATTTAAAAAAATATTGCACCAAGCAATTATTTAGATCCCCAAAAATAGCTCATTATTGCACCACGGAAGTAATGTCTTCAATTTCCGTATCTCAGGTGCACAATGTTTCGTTTAAAATCTACTCAGATAGTAAATCAGAGGTGGAGGCGGTAGATCGGAGAATGACCAATCAGTACGTCCGGGGATCCGCGGTTTACCAGAATTATGCTCGACTAACTGTTCACAGGTCAACTAGTTTGCAATTTTCCTTTCAGAAAACTGAGGTGGCAGTTTACTGCAAACTTGAACGTGTTCCCAACACTTACGAAAACTTGATCAAATCCGAAGAGACATGGACGACGCCTTTTACTCTTGATTTGTGGCTATTTATCCTCATATTTTTACTTGTCACCTTTTTTCTTTTGAACCTAGCCAAAATAATTGATGACACAAGTTATCTTATTAATTTTCTTGATATGACGGGGCTGCTGATAAGACAATCATTTACTTTTCATAACAAATGGTACAGTGTTGTATTGTTTACAGGCACGGTAGTTTGCACTTTATATGAAAATCAGATTACCAGTGTGACCATTGCTCCTGCACCCCCATCGATTTATGAAACATTTGGGGAAATATTTGACGGGGGCTATAAAGTTGCGTGGTCGGAATGGGATCAGGTTTTGAAGCCGGATCATAAATTCAAAGCGGAACTAAAGAGCAAGGGGCCAGATGTGTACAAGCGTTTTCAAGACAGGCTGGTTGAAATACCGGAGAGAAACTACACTCGAGTTTCAAAAACACTCTACCTGCTTAATAAATTTATGATTTTGATGAGCAAGCAGGAATTAGTCGTTGAAATGGGGTTTATTGAGAAACTTGTTAAAAATAACTTTTCAGAGTTTACAACTTTTAATGAAACGAAATCTGTCCAGAATAGTTCTCCCATATCGTCATCACATTCCTCATTTAAATGTTTTAAGTTACCTGATAATTTATCAAGTGAGCCCAACTTTTGGGAAATTTACACAAAAAACCGAGTATGGCTTTTTGAAACTTTAACAATATTACGAGAAAATGGGTTGTCTGAGAAATGGGACAGTTGGTCGGACTATTCTGCAAAGTTGCATTACAAGTTAAATGATGACATGCCAAATTCACATTACGATGAGGAGAAAATTGCTATTGGGTTTGATAAACTACAAGTCATTTTAATTTTGTGTGCTTGTCTTTGTGTTTTAAGTGGGATTGCATTTGGGGTGGAAATTATGCTAAGCAACATAAAGCAACGAAAAGCCCAAAAAATTCAAGAAAGTTTTCCATTCTATTACATGAAGTAGTTTATTGTTAATTTTCCAGTTTCCGTAGCATTTTTTCATTTTATTTTTAAATGCATGAAAAGCAGTTAAAAACCCAGGCGAGCCAGCCAAAAATAGTAAAGCAACAAATATGAAAGGTGTTTCAAAGTGAATGAATGCATCCATGCATGTCGAAAGGGGATGAATATTAGTCCCTGTTGGTGTTTGAAGTAGTGTCGGGGTGACATAGTTAAAAATGCACAACTTTAGTAACTGAGAGTATGAAGGACATGTGGGAACCATACAAACCATATTAGAGGAGTTGTTGGAACTTCAAACAAAATTGGACTAGTTGGAGAAAGCGATTAAAAGTTGGATTAAAAAAAAGAATTTTAAAATGGAAGCCAATATTCGGGACTACTAGGGTATAATGAGAGGGATGTGAAGTACAGCAAGAGGGTAAGAAGCCGGATTATTGAACGTGATATTTAAGTTTACAAAGCTACATAATTTGTAAGATTGTAAGTAAACTGCACTTGCACACGCTGTGAAAATTAAACTTTCTTCAACAGGTCAAAAAATAATACCCAATTGTTAGCTCAAGACAATCATTGAAACAAAAATGAATACAATTCTCCTCGTTATAACATATGGCATTGACGTTTACTAACGATATAGTCAAAATATGAAAATAAAAGTAAATGTGCACATGAACTAGAACTCAATTTTATATTTGTTTTTAAATCATTATACCAAGTGGATGATTCAATGTACCTATGTAACAACATGGGGCATAAGAGCTTTGTTTAAAAACTTCCATTGCACTCCAGACCAACAAGAGCTTTTTTCACTCTGCTCACTTTCAAGATCCAAAAAAAACATTGCAGTCGTGAACAATTTCTCGATTATTTAGGTGTGAAGTATATAATTTTTGGCCAAAAAAATCTAAAAATTTACAAGATGGCAAAACTTGTTAGTTTCTTTAATTGTGTGCTATATTTCTATACACTTGACCGACTAACTAATTCGAAACTTATTGAGCCACACCAAGCTTGCCTTGATGAATTCCAATCTCTGGATAAACTGTTGGCTCATCAATTTTACAAAAGGTTTGATGAGCATATAATAGCTGCGGACAGTACGTATGGCTGTGTAATTGGACCAATATTTGTACGCAAAATATTATTTTCACAGTCCGCAAATTTTTCGAAATTTGATACCATATCAAAAACTAGGTACCAAAAAGCCAGGCATCTCATATTGACCCCGAAAAACAGTGCAAACAATATAAAACTTGTTGCCGGTTTTACAAAGAGGGTAATGTACCCTGAAACTTGCATTTTGCTCATTGTGAACAAAAAGTTTTGGAAAATAAATTCGCGGAATATTATCCTGTCGCCAAAAATTCGTACTGTTCCAGCTCTTGTCATTCTGCTACTTAGCGTGTATGGAACTGTCCTAGGATACATTGACTGTCTCGGCTACTGTTCCAGAGACCCAAAGCATTATGGAATAGATTTGACACGTCATGTGGTAATCGACTTACTTTCCAACCCCTTAAAGTTACACAAAAGCATATTCCGTTCTGCTAATCGGCGTATTATCGAAGCCCTACTTCGTATTCGGTATCCAAAATACATCCGGACTGTTAGACAAAGTGGAGTTGATATTTGTAGAGAGCAACTGTTCAAATCCACATCCTACATTTGTACCACTGAAGTAATGTCTTCAATTTCCGTATCTCAAATACACAATATTTCATTTGAAACTTATACAGATTTTGATAAAGCTGAGGTGGAAAATGTGAAACGAGGATTAACCAGTCAGTATTTTCGAGGCTCCACGGTGTACCAGCTTTATCACAAGCAAAATATTCATAAGCAAACTGGTTGGCAGTTTTCATTTCAGAAAACTGAGGTGGCAGTTTACTGCAAATTTGAGCATGTTCCCAGCAGATACGAAAACTTGATCAGCTCCAAAGAGACATGGGCGACACCTTTTACTCGTGATTTGTGGCTACTAATTCTAAATATGTTAGTTATCACCTTCTTTCTTTTGGACCTGAGAAGAATAATTGAAGACACAGTTCACCTAATTAATATTCTTGATATGATGGGATTATTGATAAAACAGTCGCTTAGGTACAATAATAAATGGTACATTGCTTTGGCATTCACAGGTGCAATAATTTGTGCTTTATATGAAAATCAAATCACTAGCTTGACCATTGCCCCTCCAGCGTCCCCTGTTTACCAAACTTTTCAGGAAATATTTGACGCAGGCTACAAAGTAATCTGGTTCCCGCGCGAGCAGATAATCGGGCCTGATGTCAAGTTCAAAGCAGAACTAAAAAGCAAGGGAGAAAATGTGTACCAAACTTTTGCAAGCAGACTTGTGAAAATGCCGGGAGTCTATAACCGAAGGACAATCGCACGTTATTTACTTAACAAATTTATGGTTTTGATGAGCACTCAAAAGTTAGTTCTTGATCTTGGACTAATAGAGGAACTGATCAAACATAACATTTCAGCATTAAAAAAAATTAAGCAACCAAATGCTATAATTCCACACATGGATCACGTCCTAGAATTTTCCCAGTCCTCATTTAAATGCTTCTCGCTACCTGACAAATTATCAAATGAGCCCAACTTTTGGGAAGTTTACACAAAAAACCGAGTTTGGCTTTTTGAAACTTTAACAATATTACGAGAAAATGGGTTATCTGAGAAATGGGACAGTTGGTCAGATTACTCGGGAATGCTGCATCACAAATTAAATCGTGATAAGGACACTTTGTATTACGACGAGGAGAAAATTGCTATTGGGTTTAATAAATTACAAGTGATTTTAATTTTGTGTGCTTGTCTTTGTGCTTTAAGTGGAATTGTCTTTGTGGTAGAAATTATGATGAGCAAGAAAATCCATCAGCACAAGAAAGAAATTCAAGATAATTTTCCATTTTATTACCTAAAGTAGTTTTTTATACTTCCCAAATCCCAACCATATTTTTTACCTTCATCCGCATCCTGCATTTCATCTTTGAAAATCCCCAAGCCACCAACAAGCCAACTAATAAAGCAACAAAGAAGCAACAAAGTCGACAGTGTCGAGAAAGAGATGCGCATAAACCTCTGCACTGCACTGCGGTTGTGCTCACGGTTCATCCAAATCAAAACCTAGCAAACAGCTGACTTTTGTTGTTGTATGCTTATTTGTCCCAAAAGACAATTTAACCTGTTTTATTGTGCCGTAGTCATAATTTAAAAATTAAACATAATCACATTTGATGGTAATTAGTGCGTAATATGTGTAATAAAACAAATAAAAAGTTTGTTTGAGAAGTTTGAAGCACATAAGTAATTACAATGGAGGAGTTGCCTCGTTTTGAAAGTGCCAGTCCGTCCTCTTCTGATGGTGTTGTTAAATTTGGGGTGCCCTGTTTAATTTGTGGGGTTGATTTAGACATTATTAAACAGGAAGTTGATGAAGGGGAGAATAACATTACTGA
>JAHZNC010002164.1:0-11486 GCA_027744095.1 Zhuqinia jingwanae | reverse complement strand
TTATATTAGTAATATTTCACATTATTATATATACCTATTAACATTAACAATTTAATTTTATGTGTAGAGAAAGCATAATACTGGATATAGCGAGTCTATATACCTACGTAAAAATAACTTTGCGAGTTAGAATTGTGGTGCCTGTCTATCAATTAATGCCACACGGTATAAAAAAAAGTTCACCCTCTGCTGTCAGTTTGTGTGTGCCAGTTGCATTAAAAATACATTTTGCTTTCACCATCCAACATCCAACCCGAATTTTTTATTCTACCCCAAAACTCGTGAAATCCGTTTTTAGCATCCTCGTGCAGAAAAAAATGCAGTCTGCATACTTATTGCCTCGGCCAGTTTTCTATTTTTTGCACATTTTCCATGCATATTCAGTGACTGTATTAAGACAAAATGTGACCATTATAGCCACATAAAAAGCTGGAAGTCGATTCAACCATTAATTCTAAAATATAGTCAATCTACAACCTAGGTAGTTATAAGTTCTTTCTTACATCAGTTCATGTCACTCGTTCTTATGTATACAAATACATGATAAAGTATGTCCCTATACTATTCTGATTTTGCAATGGAAGCACCCCTAAAAGGTTCCATGTTTTTTTTTATGGAAGAATCTCATGCAATCGTCAGCATTCGATTTAATTCATAATTGGCAAGAAGAAATGAAATGTAGGATTATATATATAGCTTATCTTATCTTGCATACTTTCACCACCAAACCATAAAGAGAGGTGCACATAAGGAATCCACATCCTTTTAATTCAATGCCAAATATGTATATTTACATAGAAAACTGCCACTTTTATCTGGCCTTGCATTTTTATGCAACCGCAAACCGCATACTCTAGCGTTTTTTGTTTTAGTACAGAAGCGTGTTCAACTTTGCATGATACATTTGTTTTAATAATATTTGCTGCAAAGGCAATAAAGATTAATATCAAATTAGATAAAGATAAAATAATAGTATAAAAAGTAATTATTATTATTATATTTCGCACCGAGGCTATCCGGTGACTGACTGAAATCCCCAGCAAACTTATTATGCCGATAATTATTATGCTCATCCTCTGACGAGTTATTCCGATGTCGGCCACTGCCCCCACTCCCAGCACCACGAGATGCAGACGTCGTCGTAGGACTAGTTTTATTGTTATTACTTGACGATGACTGATGTGCATGAATGTGTTGGGAGTGATTACTATATCTCGTACTACCGTGATTGCTACTATGATTGTGATGATGATGATGATGGTTGTGGTGATAACAATCATCATAAAACCGACTATTCCCATAAGTTCCCGGAACGCCACTGCCACCACCACCTCCTCCTCCTGACGAGCCTGCCGAATGTTGATGATATCCATTTTGTTGCTGGTAATGTTGATAATACCCATCTCTATCTCGGCCTGAAGATCTATCCCGATCTCGTCGACTAGCTGAAGCAGCAGACACGGTGGAAGCACCACCCCGACTTTCAACAATACGTTTATTCGCCTGATAATACTTATTACCAGCGGCTACACCAACAGAAGCAGAATTGCCACCGGTGACTAAGCTGGATGATGATCCATGATGATAACCAGGAATCCTTCCCGCAGAGGATGAGGTTGGTAGCTTATTAACACTTCCACCGGCCCCTGTACCATTACCAAACGAGTATACCGCTGACAGAGACTTTTTGGGGTGTTCTTGTACAAAATCTACCAAATCAGTCTCTTTAACGCCAGAAACGCCACCACTACCTCCTCCAATGCTGGAAGCCATTGTTAATGCTGTGGGGGAAACAGGCCGCTCTCTGGGTTGACCTGATGAAGAGGAAGATGAGATGGGTCTATTGCTGCTGCTACTCCTACCCCCATTTCCAGTGAATCGTTGTTGCTCATCCTTTAATTTTCTACTTCTGCTCCCGGATGAGCACGAAAGGAAAAAGTTTTTCAGCTTCATATTGTTTTTTGCTCGTCACTGACAAAAATGCTGTTGAAGAGGATGTCTGCTTCGTGTTACTGATTGTGATTCTTTTTCCATTCCATTTTTGTAGAGAAGAGTGTGAAAGCCGTGTTGAATGTGAAGTTCACTTTTATTGTGTCCCATTCAATGATTTCTGCCCAGTCATGTTAGTAGAATAATATGGCTTCCACTTTTAGCATCACACAAACTTGTTCTGGGACAGTTGCATTGTCACTGCTGTGCTGTTGCCTTTTTTTGGTTCCCACACAAAGTAACTAAGTCCAAAAAATAATGATTGTTCCAGTTGATATATTGCTTCCTTTTTATTGTTTAATAATCGCCGTGAAATTACAGTAATTATTCCTAATTTTATTCCCCAACACAAACTTGCAAAAAAATGTATGGTCTCAGCTTGATTACCCGCTTGTCGTTCATCACTCAACCTTTTTTTTTAGAAAAGTTCCTTAATTTCTTTTGTTTACTTAATTATCCGTAATGATATGGTGTTTGCTCTTTTATACACGGTACCAAAATAGGTGATTTGTTTAAAAAAACAGTACAGACTCAAATTGGCAGCGTTGACAAAATGTAGCCAATGCCAAAAGATTCTAGTCAAGGCACTCTGGATAAAAATATATACATGTATCTACTTCTGCAACTGCCGTTTCAGTTATATACATATGATTAGCCTCGATTCTTAATGAACAAATGGAAATGTAAAGTGTCAAAAATATAAATGCACACATTTTTTTGCAGACAAGCCCAAAATACATTTGAAAAGCGCTTACCCTAATTATTGAAAATAAATGTAAAAACACGGAAGTGGAACGATCGCAAAATACCGGATTAGATCACACCCTAACATCGTGTCATCAGACATGGCATGATTCATTTCGGTGATATGTGGTATATCCATTATTATATGTTCCACTCCCGAGCTGGTATTCATTCCAATGCTCACGTGTTATGTACATATACATAACAAATCAACAATGTCAGAGGAAAGGCAATAATATGTTGCCATTATCATATCAGCCATACAGTTAGCTAAAGGAATCATCATATCAATATAATATTCCTTTAGAATATTCATCAACCTTTCACCTCTGTCAGTAGAAGCTTCTGCCAGACTAAATAAACGTGAATATTCATACAATATTCTATATATTTTATCTGCAATCTCTATTTAACGGTAAACGCAAGAATATATAATGTACACTAAACAGGAAATCCATTCCAGGAAGAGCGGAAAACGTGTAACTTTCCTCGAAAAGGCTAGATAAAAGGGGTTTTTTTCTGCGGTGACATGGATGACTGTATGTCATGTTATGTAGATATGTGTGATATGAAGAGAATGTAGCACGTGTCGGATTTGAATTGAAATCCATTTTTGCATTGACACATCTAGAGAGAAACGGTCCGCATAACAGAAAGAAGCGACACTGAAAGAGTTTTGTGCTATAACGCTATATAATGCTTATTTACTCAGATTAGATCCCTTTTCCTTCCTCCGGATCTACTTGAATCCTCATCATATTCATCATGTCACCCTTTATCATCATAAACACTGTACTGTGCAGTTTACCGTTTTATGCCCTTTATAATATGATATTAGAGTGATACAGTGATGGTTGGTATGAAGACTCGCTCGTAAAATCCAACGTTTATGAAAAACAATATTCATAAAGAAAGGTGATACGGGCGAAACTTTTGACCATTCTCGTACATAATACATTTATGATGATGACGACAATTTTAATTGACAATGAGCGAGTTAATTCAAAGCAACGTTATAATGATAACGGCATGTCGTTGTTATCTTTTATTATTTTACCCCTATAGATGCCGACTTACTCTGATGTTGACACATTCGTATCATTATAGTAAAACAATATGACTATATGACATATTTTACCACATTATAATAAAGGATTGCATTTGCAGCAATAAGTTCCATTGACACTATGCTTTTATACAAAAAAAAAAGTTTAATATCCTCTGTTCCTCCCTAAAGCCATTTTTTCCGAATATGATGTAATGTCAATGATTTTACATGAGAATCAAACGAGCCTCGCATGCAATTTTATGTGGAGATAAATTCATAGTCATCAAAGTCGAATCCCATTTGAAATTTTTTTACCATCCATGACGCATGCTACTCCTTAAAATTTGCTTTGGGACACAAAAATCTTATTGAAAAAGTTGCATAATGTGCATTCTATTATGGATTCCAAAAGAATTTCAACTTGACAAAGCGGATTTTCAAAATGTATAATGTATGCATGTGTCATGTGTAGTTTTTTCTTTGTCACAATTTTGTAAAAAGCATTTCATAATGTATGATGAACGTAGTGGTTGCTGTTAGAAACTTTTAAAATCACAGAAAGATTTAACCTTATGTCTATGTAAGTTAAGCCAGCATGGCAGGTGAATATTATTATGAAGGTAAAACACAAGACAGGAGACAAAAGTTTTTAAAGTAAACAAGATGGAATATTGAAGTGAAGTAGCTGTTCGTTTTTGACTGAGTGAGAAGTTTGTATCTCTAAAGTATTGACGGCAGGGCTAAATCTGTCATGCATGAGCAAATCTTGGATGGAGGTTTGGAGGGATGTATATAATAATAATAATGATTATATGGAAAGGAGACATTTCTGGTTTTAAGTTGGCACTCCTTTTTGATGTAAGGAATCCCTATCCCTACTAAGGATACATATTCATATGCATACATGTACATATACCTAAATAATTTCACAATAAGTTGTTGTAAGTATAGGGGAAATCTTTTCATACCAAAAGTTTGTAAACAAACTCATTCAACGAATTCCGAAAGGCTGAAATAATGGATTAGCTACTACACTACCACGAGTACCACCACTATTTAAGTATTAACTAACATGGTGGGGGTGGTTAAACAAGGTAGGTAGGTGTATTAAGTTCCCAAAATTTATCTCGTCAAAACATACACACGCACACAAGCTAATTTGTTGAATTGAACAACCGTATTGACATGCAAAAAAGGTCGAAAACCAGTTGAGTTGTAAAATTTGTTCCAAGGAGGGAAAAGTGGTTGCGTATGTACATATATACAGGCATACGTTTTAAAAGTTCACACAGAGAAATCAAGTTAAAACTGAATGACAAACAAGCTACGTGTCTTATTCCGGAAGAGAGTGGTATATGTGGTGGAGTGAGCATTGTTGTGATTGTGAATGTTTGATTATAAATTGAACAACTATGTGTAGCGCTTCGGTACTGCCAATTTTTAATTCCCTTGAAGGCAAAAAATTTGATGAAAAAAAAATTAAATTATATGTGGTGGAGTGAGCATTGTTGTGATTGTGAATGTTTGATTATAAATTGAACAACTATGTGTAGCGCTTCGGTACTGCCAATTTTTAATTCCCTTGAAGGCAAAAAATTTGATGCAAGAAAATTAAAGATGCAAAGCATTGCACTTTTCACATCATTTCATATAAAATAGGTCGATGCGGTCGTACGTTGTCACTTGATTAGAAATACAAGGGTAAAAATGGCCTTCATGCTCATGCTTCATATGTTCTTACATACATAGGTATCAACATTTAACATCGCTGTCGTTTAACATACAATCAATATTCTTGTATTTTGCTCTTTTTTCATTTAATAACTTGAAAAGGATTTGTATAACAAGGTTGATTGTTAATGTTCTAACGTAAGTGCATAAAGTAACTAAGTATAACCTATAATTTATTTTTATTTTTACTAAAATGCACTTTCCATAATGAGATGTCCAGAACATTTTTGTAAATGACAATTTAAATTTAAGTGTATAAATCACATACTACATAAAGCAAATTGGTTTGCACTTTGTTCTCTTTTTTTATAGAAAAACGTAGAATTCTTGTTCACTTCATACCTGACTGCATCAAAATTATACATACATTTTTATGTGAATTGTATCTTGTCATGAGACAAGTGAATTAAATTTACCCATTTCACACAAGTAAATTGGTTTTATTTGAAAATTTGAACCAATTCCCTTTCCTTAAGACATTTGCTATAGCCTTAAGAAATAAAAAGACAGAAAAAATAAAGTGGAATATTTGAATTGAATGAAACTAAAAATACCAAAAAAAATTGCGTTGTGGCACATGATATCCATCCATTACAAACATTTTACTTTTATGCTTCACGTAATTTTGTCTGGTAGCATCAAAAATTGTTCTTTAGATATAAGATATTTTAACCAATTTAATGCTGCAGTACAACAACAAAGAGCGTGTATCAATCGCATTCAGCGCATTATGAATGATAATAGGTTTTTTTGTACATTAGCAAATTGCATTGTTCATAGGTTCCACACAATTTCCGTACTCATTTTCAAATTGTTTTTTAAAAAAAGCCAAAGATATTTTGGATGATTAATTGAGTTTGTACTTGGAACTAAACTCTGTTGTTTGTCCAATATGCGCATGCGAAGCACTACAAAAACCGGAAACAACATTCTACGGAAAGGGTTATTACATATTTTATTGGCAGCTCAGTCCAAACATTCCTTTCATACGATACTCACGTTCTGGCAATGACATTGACTTGTTCTAGAAGGAGCCGTGTCGTCAATATATATAGGTGATTGCACCGGTTAAAGACGAAAGAAAATAAGTGCAGCATTCATTACCCATCGGTGCTTCAAGTTATTGTTATTATTGCCATTTTGTAAGTAGCCAAATGTTTTCGGAAACAAAACAAAAATGTCACCCTTGTTAGTTGCATGTGTTATTTATATCTCTAGACATTAGATTGTCAACGAATGATGAATAAGGGCAAGCATTAAACCTTTACCAATCCACCTGTCTAATTTCAATGCAAATGCACAAAAGTATAGACAATATACATTCTTCACAGAGATATGCATATATAAATAGACAGACACATGCTAATACGTACTAATAACACATAAAAGGAATACCTAATTCAATCCTTTTTCAGGCTGAAAATTTCAGCTAAAAATACTTTATTTTTTAGTAGCACTCCCCCTCCTCAGCTCTTCAAAACCAAACATCTATTCATCGGCTCAGCTAATGTAATGAATCACTTTTACGTAATCCAAAGAATAATAGGTACGTATGCACTAATGCATTTCCTTTTTATTTTATTTTTTTGCTTTGTTACGTTTTCTACATAGCTCTACGTGAAACGAAACCACACAAAAATAGCCTAGTTGTTTTGTCATGTTGGTTTACCCAACTATGTGAAGCCTGTGAAATTTGCTAATGTAATTTAGTAATTTCCTAAATAACACATACACACAGGCGTTTCACGTTGTTTGGAAAGAAGGAGAGGGAGAATGGGAGAAAACAGAAGGGAGCTCTCTTCCCCACAAACGTGGATCAATGCATCATTCTTTGTTGGCACTCACGTTGTTAGTCTTGTCGTAATTCATCATCACTCACTGTACTACCACCCTACCACCACCATCAGCCCAACTTGCCATCCTTTTTTAAACACCAAATCAACGCAAAAGCCAGTGAAGCGATCAAAAAACTGTGTAACAGCTTTGTGCAGTGTGACACACAACGTGCATTCTGGATGTGTGGATGGACTGAGTATGACAACAATGATGACACTATTTGGTAATCAGAGCAGAATAAAAACAGAGAGGACATAATAATCCTATATTGTTGTCGTAGCCCAGGAATATTACATATCATTACATTGGAATTCGTTTAAACACTCGCTATTTTTTTTGTCAAACCCAAACCCAATTTATCATCATCATCATCAAATAAAAATAAAAGCAAATATTTCCAAGTAAGCTTGTGCTTCTGTGTGCCATTTTTTTCTAGTTTGTTCAAAAGCTCATGATGATAACACGATGATGACGATGACGCGGTAGGGAGAAGAGAAACAATACAATACAATGATGACATCATATATGTATGCATACATATATTATATTCATACGTCATACCATATATTATTATTATACAGTAATTTACTTTAATAGCTAACTATACATATTAACGAAAATTCACGAAAAAAACAAATAACATAAAAAGAGAAACACACACGAGTTTGATTAATCGCTCAAATCAAAAGTGGACCCTGCGGACCACGAAAATGAGAACAAATGACATGGTAGTTTAATGTTCATCTTTTTTTTTTGAGGCGACTAGGATAGGATGATGATGATGATGATGCCCATTTTCAAATAAAACGTTCATATATTGATTTTATTACTTTTTGTGTTCAAAAATGGTGTTGATGATGATGAGAGGACGATATATCACCACACCATTTCACACTAAACAGCTTCACATTTAAAAAATCATGCCAACCAACCAGCAATCATTGCACAAAATAAGGTGAGTTATAAGCGAACGTGAGCTAACCAACAGCAGAACAGCAGCTGAAGCCAATAAACTCTTATATAGCTTGCACCTTATATGTGTGATATGTTTAGGAATGGAAGCCTTCTTAAATAAAGTACTAAAGAAAAAAACTTATTTTTTTTACATTCAGACGCTATCAACATCAACAGAAGCGAACGTGAAACGTGGCATACATGACAGCTCAAAGAATTCAGTAAAAACCGACTAGTACTGACTGACAACTGATGACTGACTTTAACTGTTTGCCTGTTAAAATTTTCTTTACGTTTCCTCACACACTCTTGTCATATGGTATGGTGTAGGTATGCAACATCAGTATATCAGTATGACTTCATTTTTAATTCATTACTGGGTTTTTGGAGGATAAAGAAAAAAAGAAATATAATTTCACATTTCCATTCAGATAAAAGTTCAGCTCGATGCTGTTGTTGTGATCATTTGATGACTTCATACTTCATGGTGCTGCTGATGATAATGTTGTTGATACGATATGCGAGATGCTCATTGAGAAGGTTTGTATCTCTGCAAAAGATCTCTAAACCAAAATGTTTTTGTTTGTTTACAGTATAACCAAATGTGTGAAAATCACAGCAATAAAAAAATATGCCAAAACCTCAACAACGTGAACTAAACCAAATCAAACTGGTGATGATGATGGTAGTGTGGTGGTATATGAAAAGTATAAATAAATAAACTGTCTTCGTTAAAAACCAACTAGACATATGCATTGCTTTTCAAATGATTGCGATATGGTGGCAAAAAAAAATTACGTAGCCATCAAGAAATATATAACGTGAATGAAATGTTGATTGGCTGGCGTTCACGATAAATTTGATAATTTGTGAAATTTCATATAAAATCTTTTATATTAATAATTTTTATATGGTATGTACACCGTCGACCAAAGTCACAAGCCGGATTTTCAACAGTCGTAAATCTCGTGAGGACCGTCTTTACCGTTTTCTCCTCAGGTACGCACGGTGAATTTATAGCAATAAACCGACTCTGTTCCCCCACATTATATTATACCAAGATACATCTTGAGATAATACGAAAATATGAACATCCCTATTACGCACACCTTCTTCGGCAAGATCTTTAAACTGTCACCAGATAAGAATTAGATACGTGTTACGTGTAGGTACCTATATCTAGACCTAGATTGTTGACTTTTCATAAATCTTTTCTCTTTAATAATTTCCGTTTTGCCTACGGCCTATATGTGTTGTTTTATATGTATTTTTGAGCTGATTTGCGTCATTGCCGTTATTGTCACCTACGCTTTTCAAATCTGCAAAATAAAATTTGTTTGCACTCAAGCAGTGAAAAGCCATTAAATACTACATCAAACAAGGTTTATATGCATTGCATGTTGCGAAACTATAAGTAATTTGCGAAAATTGCACATGGTTCACAACTGTACAGGAAGGCACACAAAGCACAATATACACACAACACACAAGCCAAAAAAAATCATGACATTGTTAATGCTCGACACACCATGGCTAAGAAAAAAAAATTTTACTGTTAAAATGCTGAGGAGCAAGTCTGTCACTCTAAATTTTGTTTGCAGAGGTCAAGTTCAAGATAGAGTGCAAATCCGGACATTTAACTTTCAACTCGGAGAAGTTTCAAACGAATATGACAATAAACGGGAAGCTTCGTCAAATGTTTGTTAAAAGTTAATTCTATAAAAGTGACGATGACTATTCATTGTTTGTTTGTTCTCTTGCAGAAATGTACCTACCTGGCATTTTTCTTGTGTGTATTGTATATAAAGCAATATCCATATAAAAACGATTCACATTTTCACAAGCAACAATGCGCTTTTCTTTTGGCAACAATGATGAGAAACATGATGAGAAATGGTTCTACTGTTAAATTAAATACTAACCTTCCATTTTCCGTCGCTTTTTATCATCTCTTCCAAAAAGTTGCTTCAGAATGCTCATTTCAAATAAAGGTGCCATAATATTTTATAAGTACTCTTGTAACGCTTTCTTTGCTCGTAGATATTTTCTTTCCAATACGAACACCAACTAACCGAGAACAGATTATTTGATTACACACTTTAAAATAATAAATGTACTAACACAAAGCACAGGGATGAGATCCAGCAGTCCTGTAGATGTAGTCTGCTTCTGTAAGAGGTGGAAAATGGAAGATTT
This sequence comes from Zhuqinia jingwanae, assembly GCA_027744095.1. Taxonomy (NCBI): domain Eukaryota; kingdom Metazoa; phylum Arthropoda; class Collembola; order Entomobryomorpha; family Paronellidae; genus Zhuqinia; species Zhuqinia jingwanae. The sequence goes on along the minus strand of JAHZNC010002164.1, from coordinate 988 downwards.
TGAGACGTGTACACGTTTAATATAATATTCGGCCAAAGGTAAATTTTGACTACAAGGAGATGAGGCGGTTTTTGTTGTAACTTTAATTAACTATTCCGGTACACGCAGCCCCCACTAATAATTTCACAGCATTTGAACAGCCGCTACATGTAGACTTTTATTTGTGTGAAAAACAATACAAATTTTTACTGTAAAATTTAACATGTGTATATTTAAAATTACAGTTTGCATTTTACGCAAAAAAAGGGTGGTCCATAAACATAACTTTTATGATTTTTTTTGTACAAAACTTTGTTATTTTTTGCAAAAAAATCACGACCAGGTACTTTGACAACAACTTTAATTTTTCATGTGTGAAATAGGGAGTGAAAAAAAAATTATTCGACAAACAAAACACATACTTTCTCAGGGCTACTTGCATTCATTTAACTTTTTTGCTCCTGCCTTTTATGCACTTTACATATTAGATTAAATCGTCGCCCAATAAAGTTATATATTTTTGAATTAAAAATATTTTCTAATTTAGCGCCATTCATAATTGACTCGTAACTTAATTAAGGAGCCACAACTTTGGAGCCAAGCGAATTGATTTTGAATACGTTTTATTTCATTTATTTTTATTATTTGTTTGTTGTTTGTGAGTAATATTGTGATTGTGAATGTAATTTTTTTACTGCCTTTGCTTATGATGTGTAAACCCCTTCAATAATAGTACCATCATCAAAACGCTGAACCAATGTTGAATACAGACCAAAAAAAATCTAAGAACATTTGCATAAACTCTATTTTCCATTTCGCTTCACTTTTCGCTGAACTAAAACGAAGATGATTGTTACTTCTTTTTTTGTATTTGGCAGCAGACAGACGAAGAGTTATTCTGATTGCACAATAGAGTTGCATAATAATGCTAAAGTCAATTAGTCATGCAAACACACTCAATGAATATAGCGAGGAGGGGAGGTAGTTTGCAGCTGAATATTTAAATTTT
>JAHZNC010002163.1:0-11449 GCA_027744095.1 Zhuqinia jingwanae | reverse complement strand
TACCAAATTGCCAATAAAGTACAAAGAAGAAACAAAATGCACAAAAAAAAATCCGTCCAAAATAGAACACTGCCTTTTGTATTATTGATATAGGTTTTTGGTATGTATATCGATGTTCCGAATGCAACAATGATAATGATTTTAAATTATCGTGCATTTTTATTCACTAAACGTCAAGCACTGACGAACGAACGTATGACACGAACGACAAATGAATAGAATTTGGAACCACAACATGAAATCAAGTTAATTTTTTTTATATGAGAGCACGACACAGTTAGTAGTGGTGGAATCATTAATTTGGTGCATTAATTTTGTACTCTGAAACCCTGAAAACGACTTGCCTCGACAATAGAGCCTTGATTTTTTTCTTTAATTTGTCATGAATTATCCACTATTTTTGTTCTTAACTGTTTTAACAGTTGTCTTACCCGAAAAAGTGAGTTGTGTTCTTTTGTTTTAAAAATGTAGTCGTTTTTTGGATGGAATTGAAACTAAATTTAACAAAAAAAAATAACAATTTTAAAATTTTCTAGGCGGCAAGTGAAGTGGAATTGGGAAAGTTACAATGCACGGAGAATGGAATATACCCGGATGATAAGGTATTACATTAATTACGGAGCTTAAATTTAAAAACTCTATGGTTGTCATGGAAAAATATTTTAAATTTTTAATTTAAATCATGCGTAAACACGGGATTCAAGTGGGATTTTTTAAAATCCAAGTTATGAAATTATAATAAAATTATAAGTTATGTCATATTTAATTTTCAGCTTATCGGTATGGTCATGCAAAAATGCCAACCGAAACTAGATGATAGTAAGGATATCCTAGTAGCGGTAATTACGTAATAAACTTTATAAAAGTAGCAAAGCTAGCAGCGACCAGTCCATTAACGTTTATGTAAATCAGCTGAATTTAGGCTAATTAGGGGGCTAATTAAAGATAGTGGATATCACATTCGTAATCAGCGTACCATATCAGCTCTATATGAATTTGGGATATACCTACCCAATCGTTAAAAATGTTTAAAGTTACTGTCGGATTTTTTAAAAATGTCTTTAGCTATCGCTTTGCTACTTAATAATAATTACTATTATTATTATCATCATCATCAAGCAATTAACTAACTTGTTTCAAAATTTGAGTTTACCTTTTGCTGTCTTTTAATAGTGCATCACAAAATGCTTAATGAAGCAAATGAAGGCCCTAACTAAAAAGGGTAGGTAAAAATCAATTGGCTCTCGCTAAAACGGTAACTAGGGAATTTAAGGGGATTTTTTTTTTGGCCCGGGCATGTATTTAGGGACCCTGTAACGGAAATAATTATACCAGAAAACATTTATTACGACTGAATTTGCTTCAATTCGGGCTAAAAACAAACAATGTAACGTTTGCAACTAACTTGTCAAAGATACCACATTTCCACCCTTAGAGAGTATTAGGCTTCTATTGCAGATTTACCCTCCCAAAGACCCCGGCTTCTATGGTTATACATGCATCGTATCAGGTCAATTAACGGTAACATATTAAATTCACATATTAAAAATATATTTAGTCTTAACGATTCTACCAATCGTCTAGTTTATATGAAAATGCAACGTTTAGCGACAAATTAAGGGAAACAGTAAACTAGTGTCCCGGGATTTTAAACTTTCTGGTAAAACTCATCTGTATATTTACACAACATGCATCATATAGCATTGGCTTTTAATTGTATGTCACAACAGTTTATACTGTAAATCAGCTTTTGTAGACAGATTAGAAAAACTGTTTTTTTGCCTTTTTTTAAGTAGTTCCGAAAAATTAGGGTATTTATAAAAGCATTTTTACTCCCTGAACACGAACATGATAGCAGTTAACCTCTAAATACCCCTCCCCACGAGATTGTGGTGGATAGTTTTGCCACCGTGTAAACAAAAGCTGTTTATTTATACGGGTCAAAAATTCCGGCCCTTGAGCAACCGTTATAACGAGAACCGACAGTATTAAGAATAACACAAGAATCAAAATTTTAAAATACAAGTCTCTAATTTATCCCTTTAGGAAAAATGAAGAAGTCAGAAGCAAAGAAATTAGTATCTATATTACCAGGTAAGCAATGACAAACAATTCAAATTAAGATACCCCAGAAATGCCACTATCTTATTATACCTTACATTGTTTCATGTTTATTGATTAAAATTCAAACTTGAATTTTTATCAGTTTTAAAAATTGCAATTGTGCACAAAAATACTTGTCCGCGTGAACAATGGACAAATGTAAAAATTATTCGCGCGAACAAGTTCAATTTTAACGTTTTGCCACATATTTCAGTAAAATGCATTGTTTTTGGGTAATTACATTCATTCCTTGCAGATGAGTATCAGGATACCGCTAAACAAACATTTGAGGATTGTTACAAGGAATTTCAGGGCAAAATTAAGAAGGAGTCCAAATGTGATTCATGGGTAATACATAATTTATAATTTGGTTGATGTATAGCATTCAAACCCCTTGTCTCCAAATGTCCCTAGATGGTATGTCATTCATCGAAAACCCTTGATCAGAGGAGTATTGGTATCATTGCGTTATTTAAACATTCACATCAGACATTACAACCGTCTGTTTTCAGAAAGTATACAGAAACACTGTTTGCATTTGTCGCCATTTGCTCATGCAAGTAGAAGCAATAGATAAAATCATAAAATAGCCGTGTGATAACCAGCAGATGCACATAAATTCACTAAAATTGAATGCAAACTGGTTTTTGGGACCAGTTTCTTCCTTGATTACTTTGTTTACTTGACCTAACCTGGCGTATTCTAATTCTCAGATAGCGATTAGTACAAAATCCCATGTTGTTTGGCCATTAAGAGCTTATCTTTATTAGGGTAATTTTGTTTATGACCCCAGGAGGTCGGATTTAACACAATAATGTGAGAGGTACCATTCGTTTTGTCAAGGGGTTTTTAATGACATGAGAGAACACGGTACTCGTGTCATCAGGGTGGGGACTTTGCTTTACACCATAATTTCAACCCATAATTTAATCTAAACTAATTTTATTCGATTTGAATAATTATTTTTATTCAGGTGGGATTTTCAAAGTGCTTTATAGGTTTTGCAGAAACGGTTTGTTTCTAATTGGTCAAATATTTATGTCATTAGTAATATATTCAGTTGTATATGGTAGCTTATGTCAACCTTTTTGAATTCCAGTTGTGTAGCGGTGCAAGCACCACGCCCGCCATGTAAAAACCACCTTCAACCTTAGTCGTAGGACCAGGAAGGACCAATAATAATTCTTATTGGAAGACATTGGATTTATTTTATCTTTAAAGCAGTAGAAATTGCATGTATATTTATGTATTATTATGTACATTTTAGTAATAAAAATAAAGTTTTCAAAAATACAATTGACTACAACAAATCACAACATATCATGCATGCATAACTCCATTTGTGTTTCAATAATCGTTTAAGCACAACCTAAATAATAATTATCATCACATTTTGTAATGATTCAAAAGATAATAATATAACTACCTACTTTATTGAAGTATTCATCCACACTCAATCTCATATTATTCCCCTCCCCTCTCTTGATAACGTGAATTTCTTTGTACTGGATCCGATTTGAATTATGTATAATAACACAGAGCAATCGTGCATAAAATGAAAAACTGTTGGCGTGTCGTTATAGTTGCTCAATTCCATTTCAGTGACGTGAAAACACAAAAGGGAAACAATAATATCATCATGCACGCCAAAATTACGTTTTGCCCAGCAATGCTAAATAAATTACTTAAATGACAAAAAAATCAAACTATAAATGTCTGAATTGGCTTAAAATACATTTTCAATTGTCCATTGCATTATTGCCGAAAATTTGGACTAACGGATGGCATTATTTCGAATGTTGAATAGGTTATTATGACCCATGCACGGGACGCTAATTTCCCGTCTTCTTTGTTAAAAAACAAATATGGGAGTACAATCAATAAGCCCCTTATATCCCTACGCGTCACAACTGGGTCTATATACTCTTTGTCATAAAAATACGATTTGTATTAGGCAATGATTTGGTGTATAAAAATAATATCTGAACTGGTGAAGCGTCAATATTTTTATGAACAATAATTATTCTTGAGTAAGAAATTTAATTCTCTGCAAAAGCAATATCTGTAGTTCCATTCGGATTTATAATAGAACTATCGAAAGCTCTCTGATCACTGGCTGCACTGCGAATCAGATATTCACACGTTAAAGTTCTAATACTAAACCCAGTTGATAACAATGGGGAACCTCTGCCATTTCTTTCTGTTATTATTTTGTACAGCTATTAAAGGTATTCAACTAAAAATGTATTATTATTGCATATGCTTGGCTCGTGTAGATCAATTGTCAAGATTTAGGCAAGTTAACGTGTACAAGTGGAACATGGTTGCCTGATGCGAAGATTTTAGGACTTGGGTTATCATGTCCTTTACCACTCGACGGAAAGTCAAAGTCAAAAGGTAAAACCACGGTCTGTGCATTTAAGAAAGCCAAATTGTATGACGAAGCAAACCCTGCCATGAAAAAGGAAAAAATTTCGGAAGTGGTATGCAGTGTTTTTTTACCAGACGAACAGAAGAAAAATTGCAAGAAAACATTGATGGAGTGTTTGAAAAAGGGTAAGTCTTTGAACTTAAAATTTTTACTTTACATTCATAGCCATGTGTGAACACAATGCATTTATAAACACTTCGGGGTTACCAATGGTAACTTATTACCATTACTGTATTACCACTAGTCTCAGGCAAAGATGTTGCTTAAAATAATACTATTCATCCTCATAGTCATAGATTTTAAAATGGATGGAAAATAGTAAAAAAAATTATTTATGAATGAATATTTGAATTTCATAAAACTAACTACAAAGACTGATAAAAATATTCAGTTACCTTGAGTCGCAAAATCATAGATCACAATCTTATTACAAGATCCAAAGAAACATGATCAGTGCCAAGTTATTCCCATGTTGTATGTCATTTAAACCGATGGTATGTTTAAACACATATCTGGGTATTGGTAGAACTATGTATACATAGTAGGCCCACAGAAACATATATTACATATGCATAGTACTGTAAAAAGGATTTTAACCCTGGCCCTGGGGGTCAGCGGGTAGGAGGTAAGAGTTTGCCAATTAAAATATTACTATAATTAATAATATGTACATTGCTTCGTGATTGTGATAATGTGAATGATGAGTAATGTTTAAAAAAAATAATCTAAGTATCATGCATATTATATGAAGTTTCAAATCCATTTTTTTAGGCAAAGGAGGATACTTTAAAGATCCAAAGAAGGATACTGAGTTGAAGAGTTGGTCTGACCCGTTCGAATGCATGGAAACCTGGGTCAGCGGTGTAAGTGTGTATCATTTAAATACCTATTTGCAGTACGAATATAACAGTACAGCAGTGCATAAATTTTTGTGATTTTGTGTTTAGGCATGCAAAAAGTAAATTTGGATTCAGAGAAATTGGCCACCGGCATTTCACATTACACCATTCCTAAATATATATTTGTAAGCCCGTTTTAAATGAAAAGTTTAAATAGACATGATGTTAATCGATTTAATAAGGTAATATATAGCACAACAAGATTATTTCATAAACATTCCACATGGTTTGTTTTAATTTAATTAAAATTATGGAAATGCAATTAATAATTTTATAAATATATTAACGTCAAATATGCACTTTCCATCCTTTTTTGTTTTAAACAAAAATTAATTATTACTGATAATTATTTTAACAAATTAATTAAGCGTTAAATAACAGGATACTATTTAAACATCCTTATAAGATAATTACTTTTGGTGGTTAAAATACATCACATTAAATTATTATTCAGACAGGCACATGTCATGAATGCCTTTTTCAACTTTTCCGCCAAAAAAACCCCGGGTATTAATATAAATTCGTTTAATAACATTCAAGTTTAATTATTTTTTTTAGTATAATGAACTTAGATTATGTTACAATATGACACGACACATAGGCTTATTGCGTAGGGATATAATGTTTTACTTACACGTGATGAAATGAAAATATAGGTAATCAGTGATTTTTTTTTCTATATCATAATTGCATAAAAGGAAGGCGCATAAACTACATTTATTATTAGCATTGCTGCGTATTATGGTTTTTTGTAACTTTAACGGTCTGTCATTCCTTTAATAATTTTGACTATAAAATATACATAGTCTATTGCACTGCTACAAAACTGTAATAAAAACGATATAAAAAATGGGTGGAACATATGTCTTGAGAACTATGGAACAATACAAGTAATGGGAGAGTCGCCGCAAAGAATACGATTAACGCAACAACTTGTTAATCGATTTTGATGCTTGTTCCAAATAAATGTCATTCCTCGCTGTGTCATATTTTCAAGAGCATATTTGACTGCCGCCCCTCGAATGTTGGCACACATTGTAGTCTCTAAATGCGTCAAGTCCATGGAGTCAATTGCCATCCGAAGACCAGTGTCTGTAATCTGGGCACGACAAAAAGAACACCAAACTGTGAAACCCTCTACTCCTGCAATGCAACTAATAATTTTTTTGCATTTTACTGACTTACTGCTGCATTTTGTAGTATTAATATTTTTAGACTTTCACAATAAACTATTCCTTGTATTATGGAAGCATCTGTCATGTCAATACTGGGTGTGAGAATTTCAAGTCGTCTCAGTCCTGTCATCAAGTACAAAAAAAATGAATATCATAATTTAAGCATTTTTTTTTAAGTTGCAAAATAATTTTGTGCTGACTGAAAGAAATTTTCTTTTACTTGTCAAGTTCCCAATAAAAGAATGTGTCCGCCGATGAGCATCATCATCAGTATTTGCGATAATACTCTCAGAATTTCGTAAAGCCTCAGAACTCATCCCTGTGAGTCCACAGTCACTGCACAAAGGATTCTCCATTGTCAGTTCCTGAAGACTATGGGAAAACGTTTGGTAAATGACTCTCAAGTCGTGATCATTAAGATGCGGAAGATTGAGTGACGTTAAATTTAGAAAGTTTTTGGAAAAAACTCGAAGTAACTGGGCGTCACTGCTATTACTGCAATCAAATGCATACGTTTCCTCATGCCAGTCAGTCCAAATCATTTTATAATTAAGCTGGGCTTCTAAAAGACGGGACAATCCTTCACGATTCATTGCAGCGGTGAAGGAATTGTCAATTAACTCTAAACTTTGGAGATCCATTAATTGCTCTAGAAAGGTTAATGGGCCTTTGTACCCATGCAATGTTAAGTGCCGTAATACTTGGAAATTTGACGAAGATCTAAACTCGGAATATGCGACGGGAGATCTAGGAAACTTTAGCTGTAACGTTTCAAGCGTCTTTCCATAAGTTTCCAAGAGAGAGTGTAGAGAATCCTCAGAGACTGCAGAATTAATCTCAGCGTTTAAATACTTTAGAGGGAAACGTTTTGATTTAAGAACGTCGATTAGACCATTGTACAGTGCAACGTCCATATCCAAATGCTGAAGCTTGCTAAAGTAAAGCTCTGTTGTGGTAATCAAAGTGTGTAACAAAGGCATTCCAAATGACAGCATTTTTGGCACTTTTGGAACTGAGATTTTTTCCATGTTGGGAACACAACCCAGAAGTTCAATGAGAAAAGGATGTTTGGACACGTCTTTTCCTGAAGAGTTATACAAAAATATTTCTAGATATTTCAACAATGGTAATGTTGTAGTAGTAGGCACTTGATATGTCTCTTTTAATGTTGTCGTGTCGCTAGCAATATTGCTTGTCATTTTATTGTAATTATTATTGATGATAGTGCTAGTTGGCTTCTCTTTTGCTCTATCATTTCTTATGTCTTGAGGTAAAAAATGATCATCTTCTGAAATGCATCCCACCAGGGATAACTCTTGGAGGTTTGGTAGTTTGGTAAATATCAGATCATATAAGAATTCATTTGTGAAACTGTGGTATTCTCCAGAAAAGTCCAGTTTGAGACATTTTATGGATGGACCAAATTTCTCAAAGAATTTATCTGTTTCCGTTCCCTTGCTGGTTATCTCAAAGGAAAAATTTTGGTAGAAATTTTGATTGTTGAGAAACTGCATGTAGAAGCTGCTGATTGCAGATTTGGAAGAGAGTTTCACCAAGCCTTTACGACGAAGATGCTTAGAACATTCTTCTTTCCATTGCTTGTTTAAGAATCGACAGCGTTTGAGATCAGCACAAGAGAGGAAGCTGGCAACATGGTTAATAATCTGGAACACATAAGAAAATAAACTTGTATGTACCAATAATATTTAAAGAAAAATTAGAACTAACTGCTGCTGTCAGCTTCTCTTTAATAATAATAAATTATAATAACAAGTGAGAGTTCCAGGAAATATGCCCATGTACTATACATATAATTTGAATATTTTTAATTAGCATTACAAATGTGCCCATGAACATGGTGCATTTAAAAACTATTTAACTTACGGAAGGTATAAAAATGGGATTTAATTTTCCTTCCACATCAATGTGGTCAGATTCAATCTCCTCCTCAGTCTTATTTCCACAAATTGCTTCTTCTTGACGCGATTGGATTTGGCTATCATTGTGAATCCTTCTTTTGTGACTATTTGCAGCAGCGCCTGAGTTGCTCGAAATAATCATCCCTTCCATTATATTCTCTTATTTCATTTACTGAAGAGCAGGTCTTTTGTCTTTTGTCACTTGTTTCCACTACCATTGCAATATTTTACAATTTATTAGTATTGCGCAACAACACACACTTTACATTGTTCATCTCTTATTGTGCCAAGGAAAGTAAACGAATTATATATTTTTTTTAGGCATATTGTCTGAATTTGTAATCGTACTTAATAACAATATTATTAAACAAGTTGTATATTCAGATACCTGATAAATCGTACACGATTAAACAACTAGGTAACTTTTATAATTTATAAATGTCTTTAGTGGTTTTGCAAAAAAAAACATAAGGCGACGACGACACACTCTGACTTTGTGACAGCAGCACCCAAACTTGCACACTCACAAATTGCAAATGCGTCTCGCTCTTTTTTTTAGTCGTTTATCTATTCTTCCATCTCCGAATCCTTTGTCAGTGGAACTTGCTTCAGAGAACACATACAGAAGGGCTAAATTATGTATCATTTGTATGTTGGAGCTTCAGAGACAGTTTGGGACGCATTGATTTTTCTAATCTGCAAAAAAATATCTTTTTATGTACACGGTCATGGTCACGTACATAGTCACATACAGTACAGGGCGTCATGTCATATTACGTATGTACATAATATGTATCTATCTCTATATTGATCAGTTTCATTTCTTTTTTGCGTTTGAGTCATCCACAGTTATTACACATACATACGACGACGACGACGACGACGTAGGACGATGCCACTTCTGCACAAGTTCATAACCTACGATATGTACCTGATTACACCACTACTACAGCCAAAACCGCACAAAGCACGGGAAACTCGTGTATCAAATCATAACAACTTAAAATGTAGTGTGTTGTGGAGAAGCAAAATATATACCTTCCTAAAATGAGACCTGCTTTACTACATTCAACATTGTGTGACATATAGCAGCACCCATTCTCATATACCTCGAATTATGTAAAATACAGACAAATCCAATTAAACCAGCAAGACCAACAATCTGGTCATCCACCACCACACCGCAGAGTCAGCGTACTGTGTACATGGTAGTAAATATTCTATTGCTAACTTTTGGTACGTCAACATCATATATTAATAGGTAAGTTTGCAAGTGGCAAAAATAAATTGAAAACAGAGAGAAATAAAAGGCTATATGTACCTAAATATAACATATAACCAAGCCTCTATAGACATGGAGCAAAATGAGGAATATACTCCAATACCCTGTGTGGTAGTTAGATATCAATATACATATCTTCACTCCACTACCCATTACTACCATTATCCTTCCCGTGATAAAAGAAAAAAAAAAAGTCACTTGAGTTTGCAAAACCTGTGCAGAAAATTTGCCAATTCAAGGTCATGATACAAATTCATACAAGCATTAGAAGAGTGGAAGCGTGTGTTGTTGGATGGAACACGCAAAAGAAGAAATAGTGTTGAAGAAGACTGGGAGAAGAAGGGAGGACAACAGCGTAGCAAGCGGAAAAGACTTCTTCCATTCCATAATACAGACACATACATACAATTGAGCAGCATTGGCTTATTTTTTGCAATATTAAATGTTCTGTGTGTGTGTGTAACACGTTGAATGCAAGTCTACTTGATATACAACATTTTCCTACAATAATAATGTACACAGACAAAAAATGTAGACTATTATGTACTATTAACTCTAGATAATATATAGACTATATACATTTAGCAATAATAAATAGTCTATTTATATATAGTCGGTCTACAGCTGTGTACTACTTATATACATGATACTTACACGCGCAAAGTTTGCAACAAAAAAATGATAAAACTATATATAACCAAAAATAAGAAGTGTGGATGATCCAGTCTGACTCTTTTTATTATCTACTTACAAATTCTGCTGACGAACAAGTCAACACTCAGCTTTAACTCCACTCAAGTTTTAAAAAAAGAAGCAAAAAAATCCCTCTGATGATAATAAGTAGCAAAGTAGTAATGTAAGCTTATTTTGTAAAGTTAATGAAGAGCATGCAGTATTCTGTACATATAAACATCCGAGGCATAAAAAAACACTGGTATCATTGTAAAAAAAATTATCCTGGTATAATCTACTTGTATTTTATTGTGCATGTCCTCAGATACCAAAAAATCATAATTGAGGGTTAGCATATATAATATTATAGCGATGCATTTTTTTGCATTTTACAAAAAGGAAATGAAAAGCATCCAAAAAAATATATATTCCTACATAAAGCTTAAGAAACCCATATTTAATTGAAAATTAGTATTTTCATACCGTTTTCAAGTTCTACCAAAAGTGAACTGGTATCAAAAAACAGACACAGAAAACAAACAGAAATTAGAGACAAAGAGTAATAAAAAGGAAAAGGAAAAAAAATTCCTAATTGGAATATATGTATTCATGGTATTCACTGAAGCTAATTGTGAAGTAGACAGGATTCATGTGTTAATGTTTACTGGTTGTCATAAAACATGTACGTCATAGTCATAGTCATAATGATAACAATAACAATAACCAAATCAACAACATCATTACACAGCACATAATATTATTATTATGTTGCATGTGTCTGGTTTGGCTTTTATATGAAATGATTGCCCGCATGCATGAAATGAAGCAGGTTCCATGTGCTCCTTTAAAATGAAGACTACTACAGATCAAGGTCCTATAAGAAGGAAGCATCCATGAATAATATATATCGATGCTTATATAAGGTCAGTCAAAGTGCATGGAAACGATTTGCTGGGGACGAAAATCTC
>JAHZNC010002162.1:0-12097 GCA_027744095.1 Zhuqinia jingwanae | reverse complement strand
AGGGAAAACGGAAATGACTAAAGATAAAATATGATGCTGACAAATTGCAGTTTCTGGTCCCTTACTAATACGAGATAGCAGTATATAAATCCTCGCAAATTGAAGTAAAGCCCCCGTAGTTTCAAACTGAAAAGTTTGGTTTAGTGTCCACTTAAAAATGTTAATACGTCATCTACCAGTCTCGTCGTCATCCCACCACCGCAAATAAGAATACTATAGCCATTGTAATTAAATTTATTATATACGAGTATGAACATACGGTTAAATGATGATATTATGGCATTCTGACAAGTGTTGTTCGTATTATATTTTTGTCAGCTCATACTAATGCAGTGCAAAAAAATGTCACACAACTTTTGTGACGCACACACATCTATCATCATAAATCATGCTAAAGCTGCAGTAAAAATTAAAAGTGTGTGCTCCTGTATATATGTAGGCGCAAATGTTTTGTCCTATTCAGAATTTCAGCTCAGAGTTTTGTCATTTCCATTTTCCTATTTGAGAAAAAACTTCTTCGTTGAAAAATCAATTCAACTCCAGGAAGATACTTTCATGTATGCAAAATAGGTAAAAGATACCATAATGTTACGATTTGGACTAGGAAATCAGTGAGAATTTCGTGAGTGTATCGTATTCCGAAGAAAATAAGTCAAGGAGCCAGCCCACGTGAAATATATTTCTATATGATAGATTGTCTAGCAAAATATAAAGGTGCTCAAACGCGGTCGTTTGAAATTATTTTCATCTAAGAGTTTATCTTAATTCCATTTTAACAACACTCCACAACTTCGTTTGCCTGACAGGTGTATTGTTACGTGTTTCGTTTTTTGTTATTGTAACAATAACAATTATTTTTCCTTGTACATTTGAGTATTGACCGGATATCCAGGAAATGGTACATTTTCAATAGCTCATTATTACATATACGACGCATTAAACTTATCATATTAATTGTAACTAATCCAGTTACACTTTTCTATGTTTGTGCAGCTACACCCACACACTTTGTTCATCTACTTTAGAGACACTTTACTTTTAGTGTGCTGTTTTGTCCTTTTTTCTATTTTAAAAACTTCATTTTCCCAAAAAGAGCTCACCATTGATAGAACGTGAGTCTTTTATATGTCGCATGAGTCATATGTGTGTTATATGTGTATAAAAATCATGTTCATTTGTACTAAAAGCGTTCATCAGCATAATTAACCACTTCTTATTAAAATGATGAGTACAACCCCTTCTAATCCTTTCTCTTGATATCATGACTTCTATGGTTCAATGTCCCGTGCGTGCAACCAAACATGAATGAAGTCGTCATGTTTCACTCTTCCAAAAATCTCCCTTTTTTTGCTGATGCTGAAATACTAGAAATATGTTTTTACTAGCAAGACTTTCAACGCCATGTTTATTGTCTTTTTGCTATGTGTTGTTTGTAAGTATCGTGTATTCAGCGGCAAAAGTTACATAAGGTTTTGTGCTATGTCTCGAGTTTGTCATGTCATGTTTTGAGCATGCAAGGAAAATGTATACATAGAAGTATGTAAGTCTGTGGCAAAAGTTAATGAGCTGACACGTAATTTCCTAAATTGGAAAAAGAAGCATACCTGAAATGATCAAAAACAATACCGGTCCATTATACTTGAAATGTAACTCTATAAAAAGATACGTAAAGGGAAAACATATATTCCCTGTGGATTGAAGCCGTTGTTGCTGCTGAACAAACTACATTATTATAATACAAATGCAATTACATCACACTTTCATCTACTCAACATCCGAAAGTATGTATGTACTATACATTATATCCTTTTGATACTTTAACAAATATTTCCATAGTTTGGAATGTATGTAAAGTTGATAGTTGACGCTGATAGAATAAAAGTGTGTGTCGTGTGTATTTTATGTATGTAAAAAGCGGTAAGTACACATATTGACTTGGTAGTCAACCAAGACCATATCAGACCACCACAACAATATGCAAAAAGTCAGCACATTCGTCTAAAACCGTGTATAGAACTTCCTGTTTGTGTTTTTATGTGCAACTCCCATGCTAGTTGTACTTCATGAAATATTGTTGTGGCGTTGGCTGTTGTTTTCATGCAAGGGAAAAACTGTAAAATGAAAAGGAATTTTTTGGCACGTTTTTTGTATTTTTGTAGCTATTATAGAACATTTTATGATGATACAAGAGCAAGGATACTCACAGAAACATCAAAAGATTTGGCAAAAGTAGAAAGTGTGAAAGACAACTAGATAGATCCACTTGGCTTACGGTCATATACCTCAGCAGGTAGAAGAATTTGTGATATACCTACATATAGCTTCATGCCTAGAAGAATGAAGCGTTGAATAAAAAGGGGAATGTGAGAACGAGATGATATGAAACAGCAATTTAATAAGTGCTCCCATTTTATGATTTAAATGCATGCAACTTAGCATTTAGTTATTAAGATTTACAATTACTACATGTTGTACAAATTTACAACAATGAACGAACAAACTGAAATTGTCCTTGAAAAAGTGAAAGTATACCACGTTGAGGAAGTAGTCGCCCATATATTATGCATGAAAATGGGTGCATGTCAAGTCAGGAATAACCTTAGCATACTTAACGACTGACTGATTGAGACTCTACAAAGGAAGCTCCAACAACCAACAGTGAGCTAAAAAGTAAAAAAAAAACAATGTTTAGTTCAGATTCGAGAACTGGAGCTATCCGTTTTCTTTCCTAAATTGTCATTCAACAGATCTTGTAGGGAAAGCATATCCGACAACCAATAACGTAGATATTTTTCAAAACATACAAGATTAGACAGCAGGGGGATTTAGAGGAGAGCACCAAAAATAGAGAATAAATGTTTAGGTATTATATTGCACGTGCAAACATGAACCTACATATGTACATAGGACAAAACTTGTTATCATTTTCATTTTTCTTAAATCCATCGAGAAAATTAGATTTTAAGTAGCTTCCATGCATTTTTTACATCTCCGGTACTTGCGACGTCAAGGACCGAGGACTCTCGTTGAGGACATATTTTGCGTTGTATGTAATCCTGAATGAATGCCTATTTAACTAGATTACTTAGTCTAACATTTTTCTTCAGCTCTCTCATCTCTGGGTTGTCCAAACTTTTATACTTGAAAAGGTTTCTTTTACATCCGTTCCTCCGATCTACATATACATACCTCATGCTGAGCGTTGAGAATCAATCGGAAACAATGAAGATTGCTGCTGTTCTATGCTTTTGATTTAAAAGTTGTTTTTGAAAATGAGTGAAAAGTATAAAACCTAAATAGGATTTTGCATAACATCAATGTACACGTCACACGTACTTTTGCTTTACTTTAGAGAAAAGGTAGGCTTTCTCCCGGCTCTTGTCCTTTCTCATCTACATCAACTTTAATGAAAACGTCCTCATGCATACTCTTTACTCTTTATATAGAGTAGGGATAATAAATTTGTCTCACCCAATGATAATTTGAATTGTAAGTGAACCATTGTGTGAATTAGCCATACAGTCGTCACCGTCGCACTACCGGAATAATTTCTTGGTAAGTAAATAGAGCATTTTCGTATTAGGCATATATATTTATATATGTTTGTAAGCAATATAACAAGAACAATATAATGTGCTGGCCATTTGTATCATATGACGATCTTATTTTGCTACATGTGGCGTAAAGTAAATAAATACTGACAACTAGAGAATTGGGATAGTAAATGAAGATGAAGGATTACACGATTTCCTTCCCCACGCATATACCATACTTACCCACAGTTAACTGATTGTGAGTTGCATTTACAACCTGATGGGTTGTTAAAGTGTATTTTTATCTTTATCAAATCAGGTAGTCAGTTAGAGAGCCAACTACTACTGTATATTCACAGTTAACTGATTGTGAGTTGCATTTACAACCTGATGGGTTGTTAAAGTGTATTTTTATCTTTATCAAATCAGGTAGTCAGTTAGAGAGCCAGCTACCACTATATACTTTATACTATTAATTAACTATATATACTTTGGTACTTTCTTCGTTATCTGAAGTTCAGGAGAAGGCGGCTTATGCACGTCTGATTTTAGAATGAAACTACTCATATAAGTGTATTTTGATAACAAAGGATAATATCCTTTTGCGAACGTCAGTATGACGGATCGGATGATATAAGTAAAGGAAAAGTTCAAATATATCAGTAGAGTAGCTTAAATTAAATTAAACATATTCTCCTGTGGAGTACAAAATGAGATACAGAACGTGTATAACCAAGTTTTTGTTTGTATCTGAACAATTTTTGTATGATAAGGAGTCAGGTAGATGATGATGAAGCTGCAAGTATGAAATTCATACCATGAATTGTCGTCAACACGCCTACGCAAATACACACCCTCTTCCAAGAGAACGGAGTGTGAACTAGGTTAGGTATAAGTATTAAGGTCGTTGTTAGTTTATGAATAGAATCAAGTGTTTGTACAGAGATGTGTATACGATTATAGGACTCGTTGCACTGTAATACGGTTTATCGTCACCTTTCCTTTTCGTTTTGTAAATCCAATCCTAAATTAAAGCGGTGTAAAAGCACACAGTGTATAATAGTGAGATTTACGCTCAAAGTAAGCTTACGTAAAGGTGCAAAATGCTAATCACACCTTGCCTTGCCGTCGTTTAGCCCACATATAATATTTATAGGTGGAAAATGTTTACTTGTTTTCATCACCCTCTCACGTTCACGTTTTATTGACACTTATTTATTAATTAAAAGTTTTATCAAACTGACAAGAAAGTTATGCGGATTGCCCCATATTTATATTACTCATATATTGTATATTGCATTTTTAATAGCAGATTGACCACCAAATCTCAAGAATTTCACCGTATGCAAAAACATTGGCAAATTATACCGCAGCATATTTGGGATACAGTCACAGTAGGCTATTTCTTGGTCTTTGCTGTGTGTCCGTTTGCTTGGCCATGCTCTTTTGACAATAAAAATTTAAAATATTACATGGCATATTGTAAAGCTCATCTGAGAACTCACGTCATATATATATATATATATCTTGAGAATTTAGTGACATTATTATTTGATTTTATTTCAACAAACAATATTATGTGAGCATAATGTCAAAGTAATCAGTAGGGTGCAACTCGCTTACCGCTTTGGGATAAAATAAGAATGTAGGGCTGAAGCAACAGGAACAAAAAAATGTTTTTCAACATATGCATGTGAACAGGGACAACTTGGGACATTGGTAAAAACCTGCTTTCATAACATAATGATTCCCGGTACTCACATGTTGGTACAGCTAAAGGCACAGTTGGACTAGTAAAAAATTTATCAAAGCAACCATATTCTTAAGAAATTCTATGCAGCAACGATGTTTCTGAATTTGTTTATTTAAAAGATTGTAAACTGAAAATTGCAATTTGCAAACAGGAAAAATCAATATGTCCGACTGCCCATATGCCTTTCGGCAAAAAATCTCAGAGAAGACCATTGAAAATATGGGAATCCTTGGGAACTACTGGTAAACTTTCCAATAGGTTGAGGAGATGATGAAGCGTAAGAGGTATTTGCAAGACGGATCAATGATATATCAGTTTTCTGTGCAAGTATGTATACTTTTTGATCCAGAAAATTTTAGTGACACGAGTACGAAATCATCATGAAAATTGATCCAAAACATGCTGCTTAGACTGCTCACGTCCCGACTCATCATACACAAACGTGTCAAATTAAAGTTATAAAATATTGTTATAAAATTAACATTCAACCCATTTTGTGGTATATGGTATATGTACATAGGTAATGCTATTGGGTAAAGAATTCACAGTGCCCCACAATTTGCACGACTAATTGCAAAATACAAATAAGTAAAGAAATTTTCGTTTACATATTTATGATATTATTTTTCATAAACCAATGAATTATTGTTATGAGGTTCTACTGAGATGTCATCCGTAGAATATTTTCATATAATATGCGTGTAAAGTGTTAAAAGGGGTAGTGGTTACATGGAATGTATTTACATACAAAGCACACACACACGGAATCCGCCCATGTATTAAGTATCGTCAAATTCTCCGAGGACACGTTAAAGGCTGCATGACTAGAAGAATGTAAGGATATATTGCATATTGTAAGGTTGTATGTGTGGATCATATGAAATAGATTTCAAATAATTTGTCTGTGGTTTTAATGTGGGTTTGTGGGGATGTGGAACTTTAATAGTCAGTGTTAAATAGTCAATGAGACTATTATTAATACTCACGCAGATCTGGGTGACGAACAAGTCAGTAACACCGCGTAAAACAGCGAGCAGGCCTCCCCTCCCCCAAAATAAAATGGGTAAATAAACGAACATGTACGTATAGCATGGAACGAACAATGATTAGTCCTGGCTGACTAAACACAGATGTAATAATACCTAAGCATTTCCACGAGCAGCAGCAAGCATTTTCATACTTCCCTTAACCTAATTAAATTAAATACTCTGTAAATATCGCAGGTAACTTGCAAATAAAAGGAAACTGCATATATATAACACGAAACCTGTGAGTATAAGTAATATATTTTGGCATACCTTATTATTTGGACTTGATGGAAATTGCACGAAACCCAATAACACATATATGTAATAATATTTTGATATTGGATGGAATTAATACATGTACCTAAAAGTAGTCTCATTTGATGTGGTAAGTATGTAATACAACATATTATGTACTGTATGTATTATGTATTAGATTAAAACCAAAAGCATTACTTCAACATCATCCATCATTTATAGCTCAATATGAAGAACGTGTTGACGGGGAATTATGTCTACATTCTCTGTCAACTAAAAATAGTAATATTGTTGAATGTAGTATTTAGAGGTGACTACCTATTAATTTCTACAGCCTCCAGAAATAGTTCAAAGCTCACATAAGTTTTGTTGTCATTTCTCCGACTTGCCACTTTCATGCTTTCACNTACATTCTCTGTCAACTAAAAATAGTAATATTGTTGAATGTAGTATTTAGAGGTGACTACCTATTAATTTCTACAGCCTCCAGAAATAGTTCAAAGCTCACATAAGTTTTGTTGTCATTTCTCCGACTTGCCACTTTCATGCTTTCACTTTTAAGGTTGCAGCAGTAAAAGCAAGAAAAAGTTTATCTTTTAAATGGAATGGTATAAGGATCATTAAAACATAACACGGCGTACAAGAGTCCTTAGATCTCCAAATGGTACAGTGAATCGTGTACACTTTGCAGGCACCTATACATAAACAAATATCACTGCACTCTGATTATGTATCAAAGCAGTTCGGTTTCAATGTTGTTTAAATTGCTGTAAATCATTCGTTGCAAACCGTTGACATTTAAAGTTTTGAGAACACCATTATATAAACATAACACAACAAACGCAAAATGATCAAACAACTCAACTTCGACATGATTTTACAAAGCAGGTACATGTTTGCCCACTTTACAATAATGGAAACCTTGGGTAGCACTTACAATTACTATGTTTCGGGATGTATGTAAATACAAGGAAAAACCTTCAGTCCATAATGTAATGGCTATAGAGTTATCGGACATGATAAGATCGCAACATGCAAATAAAAAAATAAAAAAGGGAACATAAGCGCCAGAGTCATAATATAGTACAAGATCAAAAATGCAGTTTTGTAGCATTGGTTCACCACATACAAATACAAACTATATTATATTGGTTATGATGGCAGGCATACAATTAATTGATTCATTTAGGTACTTGAAATAGCTAAAAATGTTTTAATGATGCATTATTTATTGCGAATTAATACATATCCGAAACGTTTTCTACAAACTTTGTACAACTAATACTATTATCGGTGCTTACGTACCTTGTTTCTCCATTTGATAAACGGCAACGAATGCTCCTTTTGTTTTGTATTTACGTTTGTTAAATATATAGGCTTGGACCAATTAGTCCATCTTAACCTGAGGTGGTAAATTTTCAACCAAAAATTATCATTCATTACTCAATAATTTTGTAGAGCTCATTGATTATTAGAATAGAAGGATTTTACCTGTAATAGGTAAAGAATCAAGTTACTGGTTTGATTCCCGAAACGTACACCAAAAATAGACCAGATCAACGTTTCACCTTCACTGGTGGAAAGCGAAAATACAATAATATATTTTAGAAACAGTTTTAGAAATGGTCACAGGAGTTTGAGGCTAATTTTTTTTTGATTGTGGACAACATATGCATAGTTTTACGTATAAACCTTCTATTTATTATACATTTGCATTTTGCGTACTTTTCAAATGTGCTTATTCATTTCAAGCATAGCGTTTAGGTACATGCATAGCATCATAACAAAGCAAGTTTACTGCTTTCACCACCTTTCTACTTGTGTAAAAGTGCTTTTAACATCTCAAGCAAATTATATTACACATATATTCCACTCAATTGTGTTGGCTCCACTTTGTATTTCTCACAATTTATGTCATGGTACATTTAAACTGACAAATGTGCTAATAAAAGGATGTAAATACATCATCATTCGTTATCATTACTTTATATACTACATGTAAAACATTTTCACAAAATGAGAAAGCAAGTGAGATAAATATATGGTAGCGGTGCCATGATGGATAAGTTGATTTATTTTATATACATAACTGAATTGGATGGACAGCCCACGTAAGATTTACGCGAATGTTGCATGAACAAATAGCTAAATTTAGAAGTAGTATTTGCTCATCACCTACCACTTCTAAATAATATGCAATCTGTAAATCACTCGGTAGAGACATCGCTATTACAATTTCGTACTTTTCGCATGAATAAAAAAGAGTTGTAACTGCGTGTAAGTTCAGTTTTATTATGATCAATGCTTAAGACAAACAAGACGAAAGTAAAAGAATATATGGAGCATATTATAATTATAAGCAGTAAAAAAATAAATTGAATTATAATTAACAGGCAAAGTAGATCTTAGTATGTAGCCGTACTTAGAATATTTTTGTGTGGGTTGTTCATTGTGTGTTTGGGAGAAATGAGATAGTTTTACTGCTAAAAAAGTTGTCTTCTTTTCGTCACACAGAACAAAAAAATGTTTAATTGGCTCTTATATATACTCCCTTTCTCTTCTGTGGAAGTGTATACAGCCACTACAATAACTTGTTGGTTGAGTATACTTTTTATTGCCTTTTTGATGTTCATATAAATATCTATATTATGATATTAGCATCGACATAAAAATATACGGTCGGGAAAGGAAAACAAAGAAATATGTGCAAAGAATTTAGTAACGAACGAGAACAAGCATTGTACGGGGTGTGGTTAGATAAGACAAAAAGTGTAATGCAGTGTCAGATTACAAGGTAAATACATGCACATTACATATGTGGGCATAAAAGTGTTGTCTGTTTTCCTTCTGGTGACGAACATGATGATGACGTTTTCAAACCGTCGTAGAGAGATACGTCTTGCTCTATAGAAATGCTCTATTTGCATATATTTTACAGAATCAGAGGGTGCATGTACGATGATAACCTGCATTTTTAATTATCCGTCGAATACACAAAAACAATGGCTTTTAATGAACCAAAAGCATGAAATCTTTGAAACAAAAAATTTGCATTTAAACTGGAAAAGTTTTCGATTCATTTAGAGGCTAACCGTTAGAGCAATGCACGTGTGAGTGGTGTGAGGATGACGCAATGTACATATATACTGGCAGACTATATGTTTACATGCTTTTTTATTCTTCTTGGGGGAGATATAAATATTTAGACAGGATTGCCTTTTGTTTCAAAGTGTGCGTGGGCGTTAAAAAAAATTAGCACAAAATGAAACCAAAATTTTATTTTTGACCATGGCTTTCGGCATTTCATCACGGGAAAATATTATAAAACAAACATTGAGATTTGATTACGAAATCTTGCCTTGGGAAATTCTGGAAAAAAGTACTTACTTGATTTGTATGTGCATAAATATACATGGGGGTTTTCATTGGACAATGGACATTGCTATTTTAATGAGCCTTTTATTCCTAGAAACTCTTGAGGTGCTTTGATGATAATATTGATAATGTAGTGCATTTTTTTGCTGGAGAAGCAAATATGCGGCTTCCAATTACAAGCAAAGTTATGTTTTAATGAAGGTGTTTACGTATTCTCAAGGTTCCCCAATTACACAGGAGAAATATCAAAACACAATTTATTTTTTATGCACTGTATTGGGTTTGGCAAACTTTCTTGACTTTGTAATCACAATCCTATATGGTAGTATTATTGCTTCCGGAACACTCCTCCTCCTTTTACCCCAGTCATTCACTCATTTATTTATATTAGTATGTACTTATGCATTACCAGTGCCCCCTGTACTACTGACTCAGTATTACTGAGTATACACTGGGCAATGGTATTTCTTCATTCATCAGAACAAACAAAGGAGACGCAAGAATTTTTTTGCTTTCTTTCATTGTTAACATTCTTGACCTTGTCAGTTTCAGGTATCCTTTCATTCCTTATAGCTTACGCCACCCTCCCATCATCCCTATATGTAATCGTACGCTACTCATCCTGTTTTACAGGCAAAATTTGTATGAATTCGGGAATTTGAGAAATTATGCATCAGCTCCAATAGTCCACTACGTAGCATGCATATTTACGTTCCGAATATTACAGATAGTAGTCTATTCAACTCAATTCAATTTATCATCTTTGTTATTATTTATTTTATTTAGTTTCTCAAAGTGCAGCCACAGGACACCAAAGACTTATGAGTTCACAGATTGAAGCAGTAGGAGGAGGTGGAAGCAGACCATTACATCAACAACAAAGAGGAGATGACACTGATTTACTTCTTCGTCCAGCAGAGTATCCCTCATCTGCGGCTTCGTCAATGGAGTCAGCGATCCCAGAATGGATGAATTCACGTCCTGATAAAGATAATACGGTCGATGAAGATGCAGATGATATTGTTAACGACGGAGAAGGCTGGGAAGACGTTCCGAACATTGGAACAGGAGAAGGAGGATTGAGCACTGGACCAAAGGATCCTGTAATGTTGCAACAACCACCATCCCCATACAACAATAACATTAATTACAACCGTTTGATGTTATTAGCCCCGGATGAATTAGAGGCACTTCGCCACTACATCCACAATGGTGCGGGCGTGGGTGGAGGTCCTTTGAAAAGGGGAGATAAATTAAAGCGCATGTTTTTGGTCACACATTTGAGAGAACAAGAAGCACTACCAGTGGCAAACTCACAGACAACAAAATTCAATTACCGAGTTCCTGCTGAGAGTAATATTATTAGAGGTAAGCAAATATTTTGAATCTATTCAAAACATCAAAACAACTTTGACGTATTCATGTTGTATGTATATGCTAATGAAATGTATTTTTTCAACGGTATTATTGTTTCAAATAATAAATTATATTTTTGCTCCTTGTAGGGAATTTTGACAAGCGAAGTCCCAGATGTATTGCAAATTGTATGAGACAAGGATTGGTTCACCCAATTCAATGCCATTCACTTTGCCGGAAACGATAAAACATCAGTTTTTATATTGCCGTCTTTTTGTTTAGCTTCAGTTCAGTTCTTCATTTATTTCCTATAACATGTAAGTAGTAGTGTAAAATCGATGTACTAGTGTAATTGAAATTACTATTTTAATAGAGAATACCTAACAGAAATTCTTATGTGACATTAATATTTAAAATTTGAAAAGCAATGCAGGTTTTGAACATTTAATTGAACCATGCCACGCTACAAAATTACATGTAAAATGATCATACTGATCACTATCTCTCTAATCTCTTATAGTAGGCGTCAAATGATGATGATAAGATAATGTTAACGATATAATATGTTTAAATTGAACAAAAATTATATAGACCCAACACAATAAATAAATAAAACTCTGTGACCGATATGATGTGATGATGATATAGTCAATAGTGCACATTTCCCAAAGTATTAAATTGCTATATACCGCAACTAAATTAACACAAATGATACACAAGGTACATTTTTGGGGTAATTTGAGATGGGAATGAAATCAAGGTAAAAGGACAAGCTACACAACAGTAAATACACACAG